>JBAIZL010000399.1:327500-449750 GCA_036971475.1 Prosapia bicincta | reverse complement strand
ACATTAGTAAGTACACTCATTTATTCCCTTATTTTTCCATTAGTATTAGATTACTTATCATTATAGAATCATTACAGAGTACGGAACATACCATATTTCATACGGATATCTAATTAAGTGAAAAAGAAACATTCTGAACATATTCATGAAACATTTTTACATTTTCAACTCCATAAATCTTGAAACATTATCCCATGCTAACGTTGGCCTATTATCTTACAGATGTCCGTGATATTATACTGTGTTGGGTTTGTGACTCCCTGTGATATAACACTGTTGTAAGATGGGTTGGGAGTATTCTTGGCATGATGACTTCTCATTAACAAATACCTCTATAAAACAAATTTTTTAATCTGAATAATCAAATTGGGGTTTTACTGTAAATATATTATTATTAAAAAAATATATTTTATTGTTTTTAACCAATTATTTAATACAATGATATTATAATAGCATAGCTAATAGAATGATAGAGTGTTCAACATATAAATACTTTGTAAAATAATGAAGAGCAAACATTTAAAATTACAGACTACTTACATCTTGTAACTCCAAGTTATTTAATTTCTCCTTTAATTCTTTAATATATATCAATGTGTTTCTTTTTTCTTCTCTAAGTGCCTCGAGCCTTTCTTTCAAATGATGTATTTCATTGTTTACTTCTTAAAAAAAAGTTAGAAAATATTAGAAATTAAAGAATAAATTCATGTTTATAGTAAAACATTTAAAAAAAAATTCTGTAGTGCTTTTTTGTTGTACAAAATATGTTTAAGTTTAAAACAAATTTTGATATGGCTAAATGATTTTGAATTCTCAACAAGGATTATTTTCTCAAAATTTTAAAGAATTTCTCTCTAGGTAACCATACTTACTGAGTCAATAGGAAGGACTGACAATTACTACCTAGTGTCAAGACATTTGTTCATAAAATGTTTTGATTGTTTTTATGTTTATGGTTCTGATTCTTTGAAACTCTAACCCTCTTTGTTGCTATTTGAAATTTTTTTGAGATTACGTTAAATTATGTTATTTGAATCCACAGAGTGTATTTCTTATTCAAAATCTCATGGATTCTGTTTTTGATGACAATTAGAAAAACTCAAATGGTGTTATTCAACTAATAAATGACTTGCCTTACAAACTTGTTAATTAGTATAATAATTAGGTCAAAATCTTGTCATTCCTTTTTCAAGTGTTAGATTCAATCAAAATCTGAACAATATTATAGACTGATAGTCCGAAGTATCGCCGGTCTAGCCCTGTATAGGAAGCAAATGGCAAAAGGAATTAGGCTTTAAAATGCAATTCCAGATGAATTTGAAATTAAAATTTATCTCAATGCAATTCTGCAACTAAACTACTTAAAAAAATTTGCCCTTGTAACAAATTATCTCAAGGAAGCAAAAAATGCTAAGAACCAAGCCTATAAATCTGATTTACAAATTATGTTAAAAGGTATATTATTAATCATTTCAAATAAGTTCTGTATTTCAGTTTTTATAATATTTACAGAGGTACTGTATTTAATGGATAGTTTATGTGTAAAATTATTACTTATGCTATCCTAGTTCTTAGTACTGAGGCATCTGATACATCTTACTGCAAAAAGATATATTCAGAATAAAATATACTAGGAATATTAAAGAATCAGGGTAGATTAATCATACATATAGTATAATTCTATATTAATAATTACTGCTTAGACCAGGGGCCCTCACTAGGAATACTTTGAGAGCCAAAAATTTTGCATAAAAGTTTCCTGAGGGCCGCAAGTACAAGAGACACTAAATAACTGACAAACAATATGCTTATAACATACGTTTATTACATTACCAACATAAATAAACTATTTTGCGCATAAAAAAGTTTGAAAATGTCTTTTTTTTACTAAATTAATTCTTTGAAGTTGATGGGCGAAATCTTTCACAGTCCTCTAATATGGCATCTATGTTGGCAGGATGGGAAGAAACTGAAATTCTTAAAATGTTCTCAACATTCTCACTTGTTAGCCTAGATCTGTACTTGTTTTTTACAAACTTCAGCTTACTGAATGTAGATTCACAGACATAAGTAGATGAAAAAACACACAATATTTTCTGAGCACATACAAGTAAATTAGGAAATTTGTCCTTTTCAACAACCCTCCGAAACTCATAGTGAGCTTTATTCTTCATCTTTTCTTCAAAAATACTTTTGAGTTCCGTATCGTTCTGAAGATCGATTAATTCATTTTTCAAATCCGTTCATATCCAAAAACAGAAAGATGAGCTACATTAGCTGGTTTCATTGCCCATGGATTTTCTACCAAGCTAAATGGTACAGTTTCATGACATATCGAACATATGGCAGTCCCTTCTTTCTTACCTTTTGCACGTCCCCACCGTCACACATTAAGTTTCGTTGCGTTGCGGTGTTGCCCATACTATTGCTTGCTAAACGTCAGTAAAGCCCCAGGCAAAGATACAGCGGGCGGGGTTTTTAACTTCAGTAGTTTGAGTAATTAATTAAGTTTAGTAAAACAACGACAGATTTTCAAAACACTCAGTAAATAAATATAATATTTATTTAAGTTATAAAATATTTTGACTTCAATCCTAACTGTCTAAGGGCCGCAAAAAATCGTCCCAGGGCTGCATGCGGCCCGCGGGCCGCGTAGTGAGGATGCCTGGCTTAAACTATAAATGTGTGGAAGTTACAGTACCTATTATCTAACTTACACCTGTATTATCTTACCTATAACATGTATTATCAAAACCAGAGTTGTCCAACTATCAGCCTGCCGGCCTATTCTGTGCGGGCCGCCAATAGTTTTTAAACTTAAAAAGAAATAGTTATTTAATAAAGCTATACAAAAATTAGATCAGTGTATCAGTCGATTGAATGCATCCAACAGCCTCAAAATGAACCATTTTGCATCTCTAATTTTAAAAAAGTTTCCCCTCTGGGCAGTAATTTTAATTTCAATGTAGCCAGCAGTTTGGCCTAAAGATTGAGTTTTAGCCCCCCTACCTTTGTAAGCTGGACAACTCTGATCTAACCTATAACCTGTATTCAACAGAAACATGTTCGAAATGGAAATTTAAGTTCCAACATGTGTAGTTCCAAATTAAGATCCACTTGTTTCACCTGTACAGTTTCATTATAGACAGGTTTACTGTATTAACGTTACAGGTCACAGTTAATTGCCATTGCTCTATGTTTTATACATATGTCTAGTGTTTAAATTATAATTAGAATTAAATGTAATGAAAAATTTTGATGAAGTAGTTAATGTTAAGAATGAATGTAGAATCAATTTTTTTTTTTTTACTAGTTTTCTTTGGAGTTAGTTTCATAATATTTATAATATTTTTTTCCAGGCAAAAAACCAATCAAGGTTATCATTGCCTACCTCAAGTGTTATTTAAAATAAATTTCCATAAATGAAACTAATCAAAATAAAATAAATAGTTAAAAACTAATTTTTAATTATCTAAAACTAAAGATATTAAAATTATACAAAATTTAAATATTATTAAATAGATTCAGATGGCGTAATAAAGCGATGACACGGTCGATAGTCCCTTAAAACCGACCTTTAAACTACTTTAAAGATCGTAACGAACATAAAAATCTGTCAACTCATCACAATCAAGCAGAATGTGCTTGATTGTGATGGTACATCCACAAAACTGACATAGTGGTGGTCCTTATGTTGCATCAACCATCCATGTGTTAACAAAGAGTGGTCTATGCAAAGACGATTAACCACCACTTCCTCCCTACAATTCGAATGAACAGATGACCTCCATGGTCGGACGGTATTCTTAATGTCCCTCAGCTTGTTTTTAATTACATTTTGCTATTCTTCATTCCAAACAGATAATAGTGTAGTTTTAACATTGCATAGAAAACCTGATGCTGTGTCGATGATGGCACCATACTTGCAACTAGTTTTGCACCTTCTTCTGCTTTAGTGTTTTAGAATATTCCGTAGTGACCAGGCACCCAGAGAATGACACTTTGACATATCGTAATTGGAGCCTTAGTATTGAGCACAAGATGTTTCCAACTAAAGGATTTTTAGTATACATTTCCTGAATAGCCTGGAGAGCACTTTTGGAATTGGAACACACAAGATAATTAGATGTTGCAGACAGAATAGATCTTAATGCTTGGAAAATGGCATAGAGTTCTGTTATAAAGACCCTACAGGCTGAGGGTAATCCGTAAGCATAGGTTTGCCCTTCCATATAAAATGGACATCCTATCCTATTGTCCAGTTTTGAACAGTCTGTGAATATAGTTACAATATGTTGGTGAGTATGTTAAATCTGCAAAAACTCCTAACGATAAATAACGTCAGTAGTATTGTGTTTTAGGTACCTGGACAGTGAGAAGTAAAAATTTGGCATTCCAATGGAGGGATGTAGGGTCCATGGAGGGATGTAGCACAATGTTCATTCGAATATAGGAGGGTGTTCTAAATTTAGGTTTCTAAAAATGCCCAATGTTTTTATTGCGAAGGGAGAGGTAAAACGTTGACACGCGTCGTAATGATCCTCGAGGTAGTTATCAAAAACTGCTTTGAATGCCGGATGTTTAGGTTTGCTTCAAAGACCAGTATAATATAAAATTTGATATCGCATTGAAAGAGATGGTTCCCCAGCTTCAACTAGAAGGCTGGAGATTAGTCTTGATCTAAAAGCACGAGTAACCGAAGTCTAAGGCCAGATTGATGTATTGAATCAAGGAGTTTCTGAACCGTAGGTCTAGCAGATAATTTATTTTCACCATCTGAAATGATAAATTAATCTTCACAAAATATATATTATGTTGTGGGATCTTATTTTTTCTTAAGTTTTTAAAATTGTTTAGTATAATAGTATTTTAAAACTTTATTTAATGAATTTATTATTTTTTACACTACAAGCAGAAATTGTACTTAAAGTTTTTTTTCAACATGTATGCAGCTTTTAAATTGTATATAAATGGTGTTACTTGTGTATTTAATTTAAGACAAGGTAATATTTTACCGTTAGTGCACCACCTTCAATTTTGTTCGCTATTCACAAATATTACTTCGAAATACATTTTAAACAATTAAACCATTATTTAAAACCCAAGAAACCATAAATTGTGCTTAAAAGATTCGTTAGATATTGGAAAATAAATATAACGTCCTTTCATAAAAGTAGGCTACTTTTGTATGAATAAAGTCATAATTTTTTAGTAACAAGAACAAAATAATAAAACCTTGTTTTGAAACCCTAAAAAATAATTAAAAAAGACGAATGACCTCACCTCCAACAAACCCAAAAAGGTAAAAAATTGAGTTTTAATTTTGGTAATTTCTATGGACTACAGTCTACAGAATATGACTATAAAATATTCAGCTAGCATAGATTTGGTTGTTAACAAATTTTAAAATTATCTTAGCTAAAATTATTACTTAGAAAATAACTACTAATCTACAGCTTAAATTCACAACTAGCATGAAACCTTCTTGTTCCGTGCGGCAATGCAAAAACGTATACAAAAACTCACTTTTCCTCACTTCACTTGTTGTCAACTTATCTTGGGTATTCAGTTTATTATTTTTTTTATACAACAAAAACTAGCCTAATCGGATACTTTGTAACTGTGACAATTCTTTAACATTTAATTAATACAGAACTATGTTTCTGAAGATGGGTTATCAAAAATTTACATTTCAGCCTGTCAGTATCATTTTATTATATTATGATATTGTTTAAAATTATATTTTCTTTCACAGGGAAACATTCTTTGTGTATATGCCTTAGTGTGTTTGAGAAATTAATTGTAATAAAAACTTAATTAAATTAATAATTAATTTGAGAAATGTTCTATTGTATACAAGTTAGAAGTTTCTGAAATATGTAATAGCAATAAAAAAGATTAATTTCAACAGAAAAATATTTCAAGTGTTTTGGTGAGACAATTAAAATGACATCTAACAACTTCAGCAATAGGTAAGGGAACAGTAATAAACTTGAAAAAAACAAATAGAAGAGTGGTGTGTACCAAGATTTCATTTTACAGAAAATAATGAATTCAATGTAGGTAGTTTAGATTGAAATTCGTGTTGGTTAGTTCAAATGGCGAGTGATATAATATCTAAATGATTTTTCTTATACCATGATTAATATTGGGTTTTTAGATTAATTTAACATACAAAGCTTAAAGTTACACATATACATGTAATAGTGTCATAGGTAGTTTAATATTCAACAGGTTATTTTCTTTACTAATTCTATTATCTGACATTTTTGTTTGTCACATATCTATCAGTCTGTTTGGCAGATATAGGAGACCCTTACACTATTATAAAGATTATAATTAAAATTATAAACAAACTCATAAGAAATATAAACTAGCCTAAATAAAATATTTTGCATATAATGTGAAAAGATTACCTCTAGAATCAGCTATAGCCTCGTTACAAATGTCTTTTATTTCAGTAATGTTTACATGAAGTAAGTCAGAGAAACTAACAACTGTCATATTCGAAGCTGCCATCTTTTTGAAAACATTAAAATTACAAGTTTAAATTAAAAACCTTTTTAAAAATTAAAATATAAATTCCATCTACTAATCCTTATTTTACACTCACAAAACAAAAACTAACCACAGTAAACATAACTATTATCCTGTGAAACTATGTACTAGGTATTATTAATTGAAAAAATGACAACATTGACGAAACATTCTTCAAGAAAGATGTTTTGTTTACGTTTTTAAGACTTTATCCCGCCAAAATGCATAGATGAAATGCGTAAGACTATGTTTGGCAAAAAATATGCACAGAATCGATTCATATAGCGTTGTCATTACTATATCATATATTTAATACTGTATACATTTTTTTTGCCCCAATACTAATTAAAATATTGATGACAATAATACCTAAGCCTGTAATCAAATAAAAACCTTATAATTGAACAAACCTGAAATTTCTTGTTGGTAAAAAAATAATTATTGATATGCTTATTCACTTTTCTTAGCGAATATTAGTAAGATTTATCATTGAAATAATACAAATCACCGTATATAATCCATGAGTGCAAAAACATTCTACTGGTTAAATAGGGCCACATGCATGTATGATTCGAAAAAAGCTTATTTAACCTTATAAACTTACCTCTAATAAAACAACTGTTTCACTTTAAGTGAAACACCATAAATCATGCGTCTGGTCAAGAATGACTGTAGGCAAAAGAATTGATTCTCAGCTGTTGATTCATAACGAGAATGAAGAATGTTACTGGAAAGATGTATTAAGGCATGTAGTTGCAGTTGTCTGATCTCTAGTTGATACTGGTTTTCCCTTTAGGATGGCATTATGAGATATTTGGAATAACATATAATTGTGGAAACTTTATAATGTGTATAGAATTAATACCAGAATGTGTACGTTTTTTTAGCAAATCCTGTGGTAGTTCAGGATAAGGGACCATTGCCTGCTCTCTTCCACTAAAAAGGAAGAATTAATTTAACTCTTACCCCAAAAAGTAATGGGAAAAATATGAGCTGCAATCAAACCAGCAAAATATTTTTCTCAGAGTAGACTCTATGCCAAGTATTTCTGATATTGACCAACTAGCCATAACAATTAAATATGTTCATTAAAAAAGGGTTCCAGTTAAACATTTCTTTGTTTTCTGCCCAATGTTAACCATAGTAGGAGCTCTTACATGCTACTATGAATATTTTCAAAAGTATAGACATGTAAAGCTATAGGTGTCAAGCATATGACAATTTCTCCATTTCAAGAAATTACACTGGTTTACAAGTAAAAATTTGTGAAGTAATACCAACAGTATTCCCCTTGCAGTGCTTATTCATTAGATTTAGTCAGTGAATATTGAAAGACTAGTATAGTACCAAGTAAAAAAGTCATGATTTTTCAATGCATCTCTATAACAACTTTTTTTCAGTTACAACAAAAACATGGAAAATATTTGTTAATTCCATGTTCAAGTGAGCTACTAGTTATCACTAAAAGTTACGTAAGTGCTACTATAGGCAAGTTTATAAACATTTAACATGGAAAATTTTTTAACAAGGAAAACAACAAAGTCATGATATCTTTATTGAAAGCACTCTAATCAGTAAGAACAAATGCTTGCAGGGCCTTAAATGAAGAATAAAACAAAATCATTGTAACATTTTCATTTATTTCAAATGACAAAACAGCTGCATAACTAAAACTGAAAGATTAGTCCATTGCCTCTGAAACTGAAAAAGCTTAACATTATAATTAAAAACTAACAGCTCGAGTGAAGATGGAACCAACAAATATTTAACATTATAGTTTTTTTTAGGATCACATTTCTATTATTTTTGGCCATTCTGTCATTAAATCCCATTAACCATTTGGTCATTATTTCACGTGTCATCCATGACTTTTTGTTAACTTTCCAAATCACACCTAAATTATTCACATTCATATTCTTAAAACATATTGGTTGACGTGCTTTACCGATTATTAAAGGTTTTTAAAAATCCCCAGTCATATTTACACACAACATAACAGTCAATTGTTCTTTGGATGTTTTTCCAGAATTACACGTTTCGAAAAAGCGGCACAGGAATTAGGCTATGATTCTTAAAATGCACGCGCTTTTAGTACAGTAAACTCTTTTCCTGGATGCGATAAACCAACAATAATAAAAAAAAGCCTTCAGCTGTCAATGTCCTTGAACATTCCAATACATATTCTCATGTTTTACAATAACAAACGGATACTCATCTACGTTTCCGTTTACATATACAGAAGTGATTTCTTTCTACCCTATTCTCAAGACAAAATTTTTTGTACACAGACAAATTTATATAATACATAATTTTATGACTGAAAGTGGCAAACCTAGTGTCTGTTCTTAAGAAAAACTTATTAAACATCCCTATGTCACGGGGCCGGGGATTGAACATTTGTCTGTAAAATAGAGGGGTCCGTAAAATGGAGGTGTCCGTAAGGAGAGGTTTTACTGTATCACGCTTAGATAATTTTATGTTTAGATGTTTAATTGTTTGTAAGTGTACATTGCTTACACATTTTAACAATTCAAGATATTTTTAGAAATATGACATTTAGAACTTCAAAATTGTGGCATAATGATTTCTGAAATTATTTACAATGTATTTATATAGTATTTAATTATAAAGTCACCCAAATATATTTAAACGGTTTTTGTGTGGAATAAACCTCTGCAAGCACCCTCTCCCGTTTGAAAATCTATGCGCCCCCTCAATGGTTAACAAATATCAAAGATGTATGTTTAGTTTGGCAATGATGTACTACTATTGGTATCACTTTGAAAAAACTACCTCAAGATGTACATAAGAAAAACAACAAGTTTTAATCTGATGTACTTTAACCCTGGAGCTGGGGCGCCAAGTCTTACAGACCCGGAGCAAGGAAATTTTGTTGCCACGTAGATAGGAATGAGCCAGAAACCTAAGGCTGGCTTGGTCTAGCTATCTATTTTTGCATCCCAGTCAAAGTCAAAGTACCGTCGATTTCACTTCAGCGTTTATTTACAATTCGGGTCTGACAGACTTGGCACCCCGGCTTGTGTTACTGTGATTCGGGTCCCACAGACTTAGCTTCTGTTACTGAATTTTGTTATTTAAAATAAATAATAAATTTTTATTCTTAATGCTTATGAATAATTTTTTCGAATAAAGTGTTAATATTATTGGCTATATTGAATAGGTTTTTATAAACTCTTTGAACAATGGAAAGTGTACTTCAAAAAGACAACATTCGCCAATTTCTAAATAAAGTTTTTATTTTGAGTTTGATGACAGCCCAGATAAAGATGAGGAGGATCATATTAAGTACTGGTGATGCCATGAAGCCAGAAACAATCTCTTTTTATAATCCGACCAAAGTTGGAGTTGATACTCTGGATCAGTTGTGTGCTACATACGACGTGGCTAGAAGTACAAGAAGGTGCCTAGTGGTAATATTCTACTCTATATTGAATGTGGCAGGCATTATCTACAAATAATTTACAATGCAAACAATTCAAATACAAGTACAAGTAGTATGGGGTATTTGAAAGACCTGGTATTGAGATTAACATCTGAAAACTTCAACGCAGGTCTTTGCTGACTAACACCAGTCCTGAGATCTGCCTAAGAAGACAAGAGGTTGCTGGCATTTCAAAAAACAGGCCAAACAATTCTCTCTAGGTACTTGGAGAAAGTGTTTTTTTTTTTTTTTTTTTTTTGTAAAAATTACTGCAAAACCAAGTATAGTTGAAGGTACTGCCAAATATTTATATGTTTAGGCCATGCACAGTATTTATACCCGAAATGCACGAACACTGAATAGGACAATTTGTAAGAAAAAGTATAAAGGTTTTTGAAACCAGTCTATGGTTTTTTAACGTTGTTTTCTATAAGTTTTTGATACATTTTTAAAGTATAGTCATTGTTTTACCATCCCTAGCACAAAATTTTGTTTTTCTTATATATAATTTACTACAAGTTGGTTTAATTGTAATAAATATCTTAGAAATTTGTAACTATTTTATTAAAATCTTCAAAAACTATTTGAAAGAACCTAATTTAAAAGTATATCAATTTTAAAAAATCTAGCCTTTATTTTTATTCCTGAAAATACTAATAACTTAAATGGGTCTGTCAGACCTGGCACCCCAGCTGAAGTTACAAACTGGGGTGCCCCCTCTCCAGGGTTAACAAGTATAAAATGTTTCCAATTTTCATGTTATAATTAGACCAATGTTTAAGTAATAGGTAAGACAGCGCAATACTATCTGTCAAAACAGCACAATACGACACATAGTAAGAAAATTCTATTTAATATAAAAGTATGATTATTATTATTATTATGTATATGTCTTCAGTTTCTAAGACTGAAATAAAAAAAAACTGAAGAATAAAATGAAAAATATTAGGTTTTTTAATCATTACTATGTACTATGCTATTTTAAAAGTAGTTTGATTTCAAGTAGTATTAAATTTATTACCAATACTTAATAGATTTTGTACGTGATAACAACAGTAAAAACAAGAATATTTATTAGACTACTGTAATATTTTATTAATAGAAATTACACCAATTTTCATGTATTATGCACAAACAATGTTGTAACAGTGTTAAAATAGAATATTTAAAGCAGTATTATTTATAGAGATATCTTCTGAATCTAATGTCTATTCAGTTCTTCCACCTATTGCTCAACATTTACTTACAAATGTTTTAAAAATAAAAATGTGCTCTAAACATTATTTAAATACATGTGTCTGATAATATAGTAAAAGATTAAAACAAGAACATTATCAGATATGATCTTTGACCTTCCTGTAACAGATAAATAAATGCTGAAATATTTTATATATGTATCATATGTAATTGTTTACATTTTTCTTTGTAACTACATCATGGTGATAGGGAATGTTAAAAAGTTAAATTGCTTTGAAGGTTAACATTGTTATCTAATTTACATTTAAGAGTGTTGTGCCAGCATTCTACTGTACTTACTTTCCAGACATCTACAGTGTTGAAGGATTAATTACTCTTAGTTTATTTCGTGAGTTATATTATGTTGTTTATTTAATTTTATTAAAAAATAGTTTTAACAACTGATTTAACAATTATTCAAATTGTTTGACTGCATATTGAACTTGAACTATAGGTTTATACTTTTGGATATATATAAACTCTTCTAAAGTAACACATTGGTTCATAATTAATTAGGAGAGATATTTTTAGAGATATAATGCTTGGTTAGCTTGGATTGCAACTTACCTTTTCAAAAAACATTAGTTGCAGTCTGAGTTGATAAATGAATACATCTTCCAAAAAGGCTCTCATCAATAAAAATTTATTAAAGTAAATCATCATTGAATTAAATTGACTAAACAGTTTAGGGCAGTTTGTATATTTTAAATCAATTTATAATTAAAGTGCATTTAATGGAAGTGCTAAAATATCATTTTACGTATTTAAAATTTGTAAAGATGTTTAAAAAAGTGTTATATAGAAATGCCGAACACACACACACTCAGACATATATATATATATATATATATATATATATATATTGTTGATATTTTACGTTGTCCATTATTTTTCCGTTGCACTGACTTTATGATTAATACGGTATATTACTATTGTAAATACTTTAATCCACTACTAAGGTAAAATTATTGCACTTAGTGGTGGATAAAAGTATTTACAATAGTAATATATTAATCATATATATATATATATATATATATATATATATATATATATATATATATATATATAGGAATTTTTTCCAAAAAATTCCTAAATAAGCTTTAAGCTCTACTAGAACTAACCTATAAATATATATATATATATATATATATATATATATATATAAGTGAGCGGAGAAGATGTAAAGTTTCGGAACTGCACTGTGCCTCAGGCTGCCAACTAAAATTTATAATAATATGCCAGAAGTTCTTACACTTCTCTCTTACTCTGGCTATTATACTACCTATTCTGTATTTAAAAGAAAACCCCTGTTTTATTTAATTACAAAAATATGAATAAAATGTAGTTTCGATGAAAGAAAAATAAATAATAAAGTAAAATGAGACTAGACACAAAATAATTTTATTAAAAAATCAACTACATTGTGTATTTTCTAACTAAATAAATAAAACCCACTAACCACAATATAAAAATCTTTATTACAATTACATTAGTAGTATTAGAAAGTAATTCAATAAATTACTTTATTACTATAGTAATTGTAATATTGTATTGTGTATTGTTATATAACAGCATATTATATTAACTCTATATAAAACCTTAAACAGTTGATTTTGTAATAAAATAGTTTTGTGTTTTTTAGCATTTTTCTATATTAAAAAAAAATTTATTTCAATGAACAACAACTTTTTAATAGTTTTGTGAATAGTGAAATAATTTTTCATTTGTTGTAAAGAACACAATAGGTGACCAATTGCCAGGCTAACGGGTAAGAGGCGTTTGACACGAATTTAAAGGATTGGTCAACAGCCTGAGGGATTGGAGTTCTTCAAAAATTTTACAGACCGTAAAATACATTGTGAACAATAATTAACTACAGTGAACTTTTTATTCTGAATTAGATTTAAAAACAAATTTGTGAACAAAATTAACATTACTTATACATCGTATTTGTACATGAACTTGATTCTTCGAGCTTTTAAAGCAAATTTATGGATTACAGTATTATAAAAGTCTTCATTAGCACAGATTTTTTCCAAGAGCTCCTTATCATTAGATAATAATGCCAGATTACTCATCCGTTCTTTTATTGAATGTCTTGTAAGCGTTAATATTTTAATTAAGTGCCCAAAAAAACCTTTTCACTGTCTTTAAAATGTCTCTTAACTTCATCGTGTTCATGAAGTGGAACTTCCTGTTTAGCTAAGAAACAATTAACATCAATTAGGCGTTTTAAAATTTCACAATTTTTTAAACTTTCTGTTTATGAAAAGTATTATTAATTCTTAAAGTATTATTTAAGCCTTCATCAATTCTTTGTTACCCAAAATGAAGCAGATCTATTACATAAGAATATGACTTTATGACTTTTCACGACTTTCATTTAGATGATTTAAATTGCCAAAACCATCTACGAATCAAATATTTTTGTTCAACAACTTTGAAAATAAAAGACATGGCAAAAAGAATAATTTGATAAATTTTTACCTCAACATATCCAGTTACAATATTTATTGTTAGAAACAGTAAAGTGCTTATGATAAGTTTAAAACCTCATAATAGGTCATGGACAACTACAGTTGATTATTGGCATTTTGTCGTAAAAATTCGATAAAAAAATAATAAATAGTGAAATAAAAGGTTGTTAAAGTTACTTGTTTCAATCATCTTGAATTCACTGATTAAACTATAAGTAATTTTTGAATTACTGAGTGAATACTTTAGAACTTACATGCTGACGCGAAACAATCGTCAGATTGTTAAATGAAATAATGGTTTCAAAACACTTTAGAATGTAAGTTCTAAAGTATTTACTCAGTTGTGCAATAATTACTCATAAAAGGTTTATGTTGTAATTTTATAATTACATCACTATAATTGTTTACTTGAGTAATTGCCAAATCATGTTTTTTCTACCTTATATATGTAATATATATATATCACTTTCACTTATGTACCTAAATAAGAATCTTACTTGGTATTTATGCGAGCTAACTTTCAATGGCTGGCTGTGCCGTCGTCCTCAGGCATACAGAACAGGGTTGTGGACTGCGAGCTGAGTGGATTTCCCGTTGACCTTGGTGTACTGTTATGTTCTATTTTTAGATTCACTGCACTGTGCGAGTTTTTAACGTTTGTTTTGGGATTAATATTGTCTATTAGATTGAATAATTTATCGTTTTTTGATTTTATTTGTATTTGTTCGTTAATGATATTATTTTTATTTTTATAAATTTCTAGTTGTTCCCAGATTGTCATTTTGAGGCCTTTTTGAACCTTTTTTACTAGATGTACGCTTTTGAATGTGGGGAAAGTGTGTTTGTTTTTGATGGCATGTTTGGCTAAGTTTGAGTTATAAATTTCAGGTTTGATGTATGCATTGAGGTGTTCTTGATATCTGTCTTTTAATTTCTTTTTTGTTTGGCCTTCCTCACAAGAAAACAGTGTTGCATAATCTACACACACACACACACACACACACATATATATATATATATATATATATATATATATATATATATATATACTGTATATGATGAAATGTTACTATCTGGAGTACATCCGTTCATTCTGCAGTCCATAAATTCGCAGTTCCGACGTTTCGCTAGAATCTCATCCAGCATTGACGAGGTGAACCCAACAACAGTAGAAGAGCGAGCTCGTCAACCTACTGTTGTTGGGTTCACCTCGTCAATGCTGGATGAGATTCTAGCGAAACGTCGGAACTGCGAATTTATGGACTGCAGAATGAACGGATGTACTCCAGATAGTAACATTTCATCATATTTTTCCATCCGTGAAGGAATACGTATCAGCATATACTGTATATATATATACGTTTTCTTGTTTAATAATTTAAAACAACATAGGTTATTCAAATACAAGAATATTTATTATTTTATATCCAAATGTTTTCGTTGGCAAACAGTACCAACATCATCCATGATGTACAACATGATGATGTTGGTACTCTTTGCCAACGAAAACATTTGGATATAAAATAATAAATATTCTTGTATTTGAATAACCTATGTTGTTTTAATATATATATATATATATATATATATATATATATATATATATATATATATATATATATATTTATATATATATATATATATATATATCGTGATATTTCTTGTTGTCCATTATTTTTCCATTGCACTGACTTTATGAAGTTATTACTAATTGTAAACAAATTTTTCCACTGCTAAGTGCAATAATTTAACTTCATGTGATGAGGCACCTTTCGGTCACTTGACCATTGACAATGATCAAGTGATTGAAAGGTGCCTCATCACATAAGGTAAAATTATTGCACTTTGAAGAAAAAATTGTTTACAATTAATAATAATAACTTCATATATATGTATATATATATATATATATATATATCGTGATATTTCTTGTTGTCCATTATTTTTCCATTGCACTGACTTTATGAAGTTATTACTAATTGTAAACAAATTTTTCCACTGCTAAGTGCAATAATTTAACTTCATGTGATGAGGCACCTTTCGGTCACTTGACCATTGACAATGATCAAGTGATTGAAAGGTGCCTCATCACATAAGGTAAAATTATTGCACTTTGAAGAAAAAATTGTTTACAATTAATAATAATAACTTCATATATATGTATATATATATATATATATATATATATCGTGATATTTCTTGTTGTCCATTATTTTTCCATTGCACTGACTTTATGAAGTTATTACTAATTGTAAACAAATTTTTCCACTGCTAAGTGCAATAATTTAACTTCATGTGATGAGGCACCTTTCGGTCACTTGACCATTGACAATGATCAAGTGATTGAAAGGTGCCTCATCACATAAGGTAAAATTATTGCACTTTGAAGAAAAAATTGTTTACAATTAATAATAATAACTTCATATATATGTATATATACTTTGAAGAAAAAATTGTTTACAATTAATAATAATAACTTCATATATATGTATATATACTTTGAAGAAAAAATTGTTTACAATTAATAATAATAACTTCATATATATGTATATATATATATATATATATATCGTGATATTTCTTGTTGTCCATTATTTTTCCATTGCACTGACTTTATGAAGTTATTACTAATTGTAAACAAATTTTTCCACTGCTAAGTGCAATAATTTAACTTCATGTGATGAGGCACCTTTCGGTCACTTGACCATTGACAATGATCAAGTGATTGAAAGGTGCCTCATCACATAAGGTAAAATTATTGCACTTTGAAGAAAAAATTGTTTACAATTAATAATAATAACTTCATATATATGTATATATATATATATATATATATCGTGATATTTCTTGTTGTCCATTATTTTTCCATTGCACTGACTTTATGAAGTTATTACTAATTGTAAACAAATTTTTCCACTGCTAAGTGCAATAATTTAACTTCATGTGATGAGGCACCTTTCGGTCACTTGACCATTGACAATGATCAAGTGATTGAAAGGTGCCTCATCACATAAGGTAAAATTATTGCACTTTGAAGAAAAAATTGTTTACAATTAATAATAATAACTTCATATATATGTATATATATATATATATATATATCGTGATATTTCTTGTTGTCCATTATTTTTCCATTGCACTGACTTTATGAAGTTATTACTAATTGTAAACAAATTTTTCCACTGCTAAGTGCAATAATTTAACTTCATGTGATGAGGCACCTTTCGGTCACTTGACCATTGACAATGATCAAGTGATTGAAAGGTGCCTCATCACATAAGGTAAAATTATTGCACTTTGAAGAAAAAATTGTTTACAATTAATAATAATAACTTCATATATATGTATATATATATATATATATATATCGTGATATTTCTTGTTGTCCATTATTTTTCCATTGCACTGACTTTATGAAGTTATTACTAATTGTAAACAAATTTTTCCACTGCTAAGTGCAATAATTTAACTTCATGTGATGAGGCACCTTTCGGTCACTTGACCATTGACAATGATCAAGTGATTGAAAGGTGCCTCATCACATAAGGTAAAATTATTGCACTTTGAAGAAAAAATTGTTTACAATTAATAATAATAACTTCATATATATGTATATATATATATATATATATATATATATATATATATGTGTGTGTGTGTGTGTGTGTGTGTGTGTTGTGTTTTGTAGATTTGTGAGGGAAAGTGCTACAGTGGGTTATACATTATTTATATAAATTTAAATGCTGAGAAAATAATTTAAGAAAATTGTTATTAATAACTCATGTTAACATATTAAGTCTCTTAATATTATCTGGAACCTAACATTAAAAAAACCCATTCTTTGAATTGTTATTCTTTTATGAGACACGATTGATTGCAGAAATGGTTCTTCTACATTCTAATCAGACTTTTTATTCTTATAGTGCTGGAACAGAATGAACACAGCTATTAGAGTGACTCATAATTGTGAGTACTTATTAAACTAACCTGTAATAAGTAGAAATGACTGTAATGATACTTTTAGGCTAAGTGGACTCAAGTATTCAGAGAATTTCTTATGCAAATAGGTGAAAACTAATAACAAAATTACATTTACCCTATTCATATTGTATTAATTGACCCTCTATACACCAAAAGTGTCTAGTTGTCATAGTACTAAGTAATTAGCGATGGGCCGATTCCGATTCTCGATTCCAGGAATCGTCGATTCTAGGTGGTATCGAGGTATCGTCGATACTCGATTCTTCATTGATAAAAGTGTCGATTCCAATTCCTATTTTATTAATTATTAAAATATGTGTATGGAGTGATTTATTGGAAAAATAATTAACTATTAACTATGTCTTATTTATGTATTAGTTGCTTTGAATGAATTAAACGATTAAAGCAAATACTGATTTGAGATAACGAAAATATTATTATTTATGAAGCAATAACAAAGAAGATCGTAACCAATCCTGGTCGTTTGTCATCGCTCGTCTCTCTCTATCTCTCTCACTAGAGAGGGTTTGATACACAATCTCTCTTTTTCTCTCTCTCTCGCTCTCTATCTCTATCTCCCCCCCCCCCCGTGTTGGTGCCACTGATTAAGGGGCATATTAAAAACTACTGTATTTCTATTATTTTTTAAAATCTTTTTGTTGTTTGTTTGTTTTTAATTTTTGTTTTGTTTTGAGAGACAATGTAAATAGGCTTAGATAATTTTTCAAACAACATAAAATAGTGCAAAGTTCACATTTTTAACTGTAAAATAAGTCATTACTTTTATCTGATATGTTTTTATGCTTTTAAAAATTCCTATTGATAAATTAAGGTTGAAAGTTTTGTGTAGCCTATTACATTAAAACAGAACTTTTAAATGGTTTTGCCGTATGACCAAGATGTTAACTAAATTAATTACTAGATACCTAGCGTGTAAGCTAATATAACTTGAAAGAATCGACTAAAGAATCGAGAATCGAAAGGAAAATTTTAGAATCGAAATCAGAATTGGAATCGAAAATTTTAGGAATCGGCCCATCTCTATAAGTAATATTGGAAAATAATAAATTGAAACTATCAAATAAACATTTTACTTAAGACACTATTTCTTAGTTTATTAAAAAAAAATGTTTCATCATTAATTGTATTTCAATATTTTAGATAACACTTATTGTAATAATCACCTTACACAGGTTAAATATGCTGCCGTAATGTTCTCTGAATGTTACTAATATTTTTTTTTATACTCTATTGATTACTTATATATAATTTTCTCCTTTTGGTTATCTGAAACATTGTATTTTTAAATTTGGAATAGTGGAATGAAGTAAGATTATATTAATAATTTGATTACACACAGCAGAGTTAAATTATAGAAATATTGAAGAAAATATAGAATGATGGGCTGTAGTCTAACTAGTAAAACAAGGCGTTACAAATGAAAAAAACTTATTTGTAGTAAGGGCTTCCTTAGAAGTTCATTATAATTATACTGTGTCATTGCAAAAAAATATTTTAACATGTTCTTAGCAAAATATTCAAAATTTTCTATTTAAGTAGGAAAAATTTCTTTAAGGAACTAAAAAAGTACAAAACAAATATCTTAGAGTATAGATAATCAAATTATAATGTTTAAAGTTATAAACCAATATATCGAAACAAGAGCTAATTCCCAATTGGGGAATAATTATAATTTCTCACATAAATTATCTGAATCCAAAATATATTGAAATTCCATTATAGACAACATGATGTTAATATGTATTTTGATTTCTATTTTGGACAGCATTCTAGAATTCATGTGTTCTTGCCACAAGTGTTATCTTCTTTGTTTAAAGGTTAATACCATAATTTGGGATACTATTGTTTGAAAAGGATTGAGAAAGAAATATATACAATTAAGGTAACAATTTAAACTACTGTACTGTGAAATAAGGAAAGATCATGGTACAAATCATGACAATTTCAATGGTACACATCATGTCAATGTCAATGGTACATGTCATGGTCAAGGAAGGCTCATGTCAATGTCAATGGTAAAAATCATGTCAAAGTCAATGGTACACATCATGGTCAAGGAAGGCTCATGTCAATGTCAATGATAAAAATCATATCAAAGTCAATGGTACACATCATGGTCAAGGAAGGCTCATGTCAATGTCAATGTCAATGGTAAAAATCATGTCAAAGTCAATGTCAATGGTAAAAATCATGTCAAAGTCAATGGTACACATCATGTCAATGTCAATGGTACACGTCATGGTCAAGGAAGACTCATGTCAATGTCAATGGTAAAAATCATGTCAAAGTCAATGGTACACATCATGTCAATGTCAATGGTACATGCCATGATCAAGGAAGGATTATGTCAATGTTCACATACCTGGAGTAGATTTAATCTCTATCATGTAATAGAAAGATGTCTATCTAGATGGTGTTTTAGGAAGATGGATAGTGAAGGATGAGTGGATTAAACTAAACTATGAAAAGAAATGTTTTCCTGGTAAGTCTACCGCAAGAGGAGTAGAAATGTTGCTCAGAAGAGCATGTCAACTTATTAGATAAAGAAATGCATTTACTAAAGATAAAAAAGAGATATTTACCTGATACTAAGAACAAATGGATACATACAATAAAGATATTTTGTACAGGAAAAAATTAAGCCCTAAATTCAACTGGTGTAGATTTTTGTTAGTAAATGTAGAAAAAGAGAATGAGTGATAGTGATAGAATTGGTATAGACTCCATTCTAAGGTGTTTTTAAAGAGGGAGTTTCAGGGTTTGTAGCCTTTGATAATTACATTCAAACCTTGTAATCTCAAAACTTGAATGTAATAATAATTTAAAGAATTTAGAATACATTTTAAGATACAAAAACATCTTGACTGAATTAGCAATTATATTATTAGTGTCGAGTTTGACCACTAGAATTTAACAGGTAAACCTATGAAAATATATCTTTGTAAACTTACAAAGTATGAAATATGTAGCTTTGGTGATCATACTTCTTCCTATGAGAAATGATCTTGTGTACTTAACTGCTAATTATAGAAACATACATAATTTTGTCTGTATATAATAACTTTAATAAACATATTAAAGTCTGCAAATCTTTTTTTCTGATATATTTTCTGATCTGTTTTCTGTTTTTTTGAATTTTAAACTGTATTCTGCATGATTCTCAAAATGATATAATAATGCCTTTATAAATATACCAGTAGGCCAACTTTCACAGAGAAACGACAGTTAGGCGTAGTAATTTAAATAGTAGTATAAGCAATAAAAAAATCAATTATTTATAGCCATTTTTCTTGTTTAGAAAATCCTTATCTTATACAGTAGGCCTACATTAAACAAACAGGGACAGACTGGGCCCTCATGGAGGGGCCAGTGCAAATTTTTACAGGGCACCTCAATTCACTTCCATTTCCCACTGACCATAGTTAGTAGTGTATATATATATATAGTGTGTTCATATAGTGTATACATAGTGTGTATATATATATATATATATATATATGCTGATACGTATTCCTCCACGGATGGAAAAATATGATGAATAGTTACTATCTGAAGTACATCTGTTCATTCTGCAGTCCATAAATTCGCAGTTCCGACATTTCGCTAGAATCACATCCAGCATTGACGAGGTGAACCCAACAACAGTAGAAGAGCGAGTCAACTACTGTTGTGTACTCGCTCTTCTACTGTTGTTGCGTTCACCTCGTCAATGCTGGATGAGATTCTAGCGAAACGTCGGAACTGCGAATTTATGGACTGCAGAATGAACGGATGTACTCCAGATAGTAACTATTCATCATATATATATATATATATATATATATATATATATATATATTATAATCCAATATATTTAAAATAATTTACTTGTCTATAGTCACACATTTAAGTTTCTAAGTAATTAACAATCATATAAAATTTAACATCATTTACATTTATTCCTCTGACATCCAATTGTTACAAATTATACCAAATTACATTAATACGATGCAGTGACAAAGATTGATTGCTTAACTAATACTACAATTACTAAAAAGGTGGATTCTTGAGGCTTTAGGTTTTAATACAATTAAGTTTAATAATTACGTATTAATTTGCTCTTTCTCTCGGGTTGTTAATATGGGATCATCTATAAATTAGAAAGTGGTGCAAAAAAACTAGATTGATTTTTATCAATACAATGAAATTAAATTGGTTCTGAATTTACTAGTTTATACTGTTAGCTAATCTAATGTAAGATAGGTTGTCCTTATTGTTCAGTTTCTGGAATCCAGACCGTTGCGTTAACTGCTTCACTGCACTTATACACATAAATAACTTACGTCTAATTTCTTTATTATCTGCCTAAATCATTCACTTTTAAATTTCTACACATAATAACTAACAATTCTCTTAACTGTTCTAAAAAATTTACCCTTTTTTAAACTTTGCTTACAACTTTGTTCTTCCAACCCCACCCCCGCCCCATACGTCTGGATTCCTCTGAAGATCCTACAAAACATAGTCTTTTACCCAATGAATTTAGTTTTTAAGAACCAGCATAATCTCCCTTCTTATGTATTTCAGTTAATTTGGTGATTCCCACGCCTTTTACAAATAGTTTCCCAAACCGTACAGTGTTACTTTCTCAGGTTATTTTGGTCACTTGGAACTATTTTAATAGCACATCTTTAGGACCACCCCGAAATAGAACAATGGTTAAGCCCTTTTTGTCGGTACTTTAGTAAACTATTGTTGGTTACTTCTTTCTTAATATTTCTACAGATTATTATTATTTTGTTATTATTATTATCTAACTAAAATGATTCTATCTGCCTCATACTTTTATGTTATTATATATATATGATGAATAGTTATTGTCTGGAGTACATCGTTCATTCTGCAGTGCATAAAATCGCAGTTCGGACATTTTGCTACAATCTCATCTAGCATTGACGAGGTGAACCCAACAACAGTTGACTCACTCTTCAACTGTTGTTGGATTCACCTTGTCAATGCTAGAAGAGATTCTAACATAGCGTCAGAACTGTGATTTTATGCACTGAAGAATGAACGGATGTACTCCAGATAATAATTATTCATCATATTTTTCCATCCGTGAAGGAATACGTATCAGCATATATATATATATATATATATATATATATATATATATATAAAGAACATAAGTTAAAATACAAATACAAGAATTATAATTGAATTTACATTTCAAAGCTTTTCGTTGGCTAACAGTACCAACATCATCAGGAATATTAAACCTGATGATGTTGGTACTGTTAGCCAACGAAAAGCTTTGAATTGTAAATTCAATTATAATTCTTGTATTTGTATTTTGACTTATGTTCTTTATTAATACACAAGAATACATATTGTGATATATATATATATATATATATATATATATATATGATGAATAGTTACTATCTGGAGTACATCCGTTCATTCTGCAGTCCATAAATTCGCATCTCATCCAGACGTTTTGCTAGAATCTCATCCAGCATTGACGAGGTGAACCCAACAACAGTAGAAGAGCGAGTCAACTGTTGTTGGGTTCACCTCGTCAATGCTAGATGAGATTGTAGCAAAACGTCCAAACTGCGATTTTATGCACTGCAGAATGAACGGATGTACTTCAGATAGTAACTATTCATCATATTTTTCCATCTGTGAAGGAATACGTATCATCATATATATATATATATATATATATATATATATATATATATATATATATATATATATATATATATATATATAAAGAACTAAGTCAAAATACAAATACAAGAATTATAATTGAATTTACAATTCAAAGCTTTTCGTTGGCCAACAGTACCAACATCATCAGGAATATAAACAATTAGTACTGTTAGCCAACAAAAAGCTTTGAATTGTAAATTCAATTATAATTCTTGTATTTGTATTTTAACTTAGTTCTTTGCTAATACACAAGAATACATATTGCGATATATATATATATATATATATATATATATATATATATATATATATATATATATATATATATATATATATATATAACTATTAAATAAAATTAAACATTTTCAAATTCAAAGTTCTGATACACCAAATTTCTATATTATCCTTTATAAATTTACAAATTACAGTACACTATATGTAGACTTTTCTAAGAATTTTTCTAGCTGGTTAAAATTACTTTTTTTCACTTTGTTTCCTTGCTTTCTTGAGAGTAAAGTCGTTAGAAATTTCTTCTAAATCTAAACAAGAATGTGAGTTTTCATGTTCAAGAGTAATAAAGGTGTAAAGATAAGACTGCAAGTCTATGAAAATCTTTTCAACTTCCCTCCACCTGGTGGGGGAAAAGACAGACTGGGTGCTGTTATGTTTTCTGGACCCTGTGTGACTGGCACTGTAAACAATTTCAATAAGAAAATTTATATAGCATTTTCTAAATTTTGCTTGGTGCATATTATGAGTTTTAATATTCTTTGTCTTTTCTGAGTTATTTGAAATTTTATAACACTATCTCTGTTGTAGAACAAAAAATCACAAAACGTAGGGTAAGCTTCATCAGTCTCGTTAATTTAATAATGATTAAATTAGTGAGTTAACAAATGCATTAGTAAACTTATACCTTATTCTATCGACATAACAAACAAAAAATAATTACAAATATTTTATCATTTCAAGGAGCTGGATTATCACCATAAAAGTTGGTTGTTTTACTTTTTCTAAGCTCTATGTTTCTATTATTTTTTTTCCAGTTAAATAATTTCCAAGTATTTTGTGTTGTAAATCTTCATTAGTCCACTTAATAAAAATAGTTAATTTAAGAATGATTTGTTCCTTAAATCTAATAACAAGGAAATGTATGTATGTATGTCTCATTCTATTTACATAATACACCAAAATATATAAATTTATTACAATAAATTGTAACATTTTAAAGTACAGTAGAGTCTAGAACATCCGGGCCCCGATTTTCCGAGGTTCCGTTAAATTTGAGCCTATTTCTTTTTCAGACTATTTTAACTTTTGAAAAAAAAATTAAAATAATAACTGTTACACAATGCGCCGTCGTATCCCGATGAAAATTAACTGCGGTTCGATGATACCCGTGCTTTATTTCTACTCGCAAATGTTAAAAGCCTACTCCAGCCGATCATGGTGTTCTGGAATGTATGGAAAAATACATACTTTACCTTCTAAAATCTCCTACTGAAAGGAAAGAAATCATTGCTGGATTTAAAAAAAAAATGTACTTAAGGAATTTGTGTACTGTATGGCCGAATCATGGAACGAAATAAAAGAAGAAACATCAAGTAATTTCCAGTTTGTGAAATGTCAATGATACGGACATACGCCAATGGATGAGTAAGGACGAACGTAAGTAAGTAACAATAACACATGTTACGATTATTGAAATGATACAAGAAACTACTGAAGGCAATGATGACGAGAATAAAGATGAAGGTTCTACCGAGACAGTACAAGAAGGGAAAAATAGTCACGTTGCAGGAACGACCGTCTTGGAAACTGCACTACGCTATATTGAATAACAGACACCATGCTGACAGATGTGCTTCTGCTAAGACTTTTACGCGACACCGTAGTTCGAAAACGATCTGCTAAGCAAACGCAGAAGAGAGTTTATAAGTTAAAAAAAAAAAATGTAACAACCGTGACTAACAATGTATTCCAAAGCAACATTAGTTTATATAAGTATTGTGTATATTTGTTGATTCCATCTTCACGTGAGCTACTAGTTTTCACTAAACGATTATAAATTTTTTTTAAACTTGCTTATAGTAGCACTTATATTTGTTGAGATCGGCCGTTTCGGGAGATGTGTCCTATTGTCAACTGAGACCGTAACTGATCTCAAGGTTTACGTAGGTTAAGTTAGGGTGGGGGTGGGATATTATGGTGGTGTGGGTGTATTTTGTGAGTATTAGGAGTTACGATGTCAAAAAGTGTGTTTGAGTTGTAATGTAATTGTGTATTGAGTATGTGTGTAGGGTGTAGTTTGAAGTGTCTGTATATTTCGTATTGTTCGGTTGTGTAGCGTTGGCACACACCGAGCACACATATTTCTAAAACACCTTAATTCCATACACCGAAAACTAACATACACCATCGAAACAGAACAACAAAACTCTCTCAACTTCCTAGACCTTACAATTAAACGTACAGACAAACAAACACATAGATTGAACATATACTGAAAACCCACTAGTACCAATACAACCATTCACAGCTCCTCAAACCACCCACACCAACATAAACTAGCCGCTTACACCATGATATATCGCCTGCTTAAAACACTGTTAGGCAAAGAATAACACTACCAGAAGTTAAACACCTTAAACATATAGCACAAACTAACGGATACAACACAACAATGATTGACAAATTATACAACCGCCTAAAATATAAACCTAATAACCCAAATACAAACACACAACAGGACAATCTCATAAAATACTTATCAATACCATACAGATCATCCAAAACCCACAATTTAACCAACACACTACGAAAATACAACTACAAAATAGCTTACTCCACACACAACACTCTCAATAAACAATTCAAACCAAACAACAAAATCGACGACATTTACACCACTGGAGTTTACAAACTAACTTGCAGTTCGTGCCTCAGTTTGTACATAGGCCAGACAGGGAGGTCCTTCTACACACGTTACCAAGAACATATAAAAGCACTAAAAAACAATAACTACCAATCAAACTTCGCAGATCATCTCAACTCCACAAAACATGACTACATAGACATAACATCTAACCTACAAATTCTTCATAAACAACACAGAAGTAACCAACGCTACACAACCGAACAATACGAAATATACACACTTCAAACTACACCCTACATACATACTCAATACACAATTACATTATAACTCAAATACACTTTTTGACATCATACCTCCTAATTCTCACAAAATACACCTACACCACCATAATATCCCACCCCCACCTAACCTAACCTACGTAAACCTTGAGATCAGTTACGGCCTGAGCTGACAATGGGACACATCTCCCGAAACGGCCGCCCTCAACAAATATAAGGTAAGTGCTACCATAGGCAAGTTTAACAAATTTTTATAATCGTTTAGTAATTAATGTGATCAATACAGTTCTATAAACGTATTTTGTGCATTCTCAATTATACTATTAGGGCTCATTAGAAACCCTATTTTTTTCTAATGTACAGAAATATATTTCCGTGTAATCCGAGTTTTCGTAATTCCGAGGGGTTCTCGGTCGCATCTACCTCGAATTATCGAGACTCTACTGTAGCTGGATAATAACCCCAAGAGGTAATGATTTTTAAAAAATTATATAAAAATATTATTGAAATCTAATGATTGCATGAAAAAATATGTAGAGCCTAGGTACTACATTTAATGTGTTAATCAGAACAAAAATCGGTCGATACTGTACAAAATAAACAAACTGCCAAAGATACTTGTGCCAACTATGAGTAGATCAATCCTGCGCATGCCTTAATTGTCTTTCAAACTGAATTTAGAAACAACAGTATAAATGAATTTGTCTAACCGATCTCTTGCTTAGTAGGCCTATACATGTAACTGTTTTTATAATGAGTGGAAATTATCAAGGGCAAGCGCCTACCATTTCATCAATAACAGAGCGAGACAGTAAACACGAGTACTAGAAGTGATTGTGTAAATAAGGTGAATGCATTTGGTGTAAACAATTCTTTTAAAAGTTTATAAAGTAAAAAAAGTTAAGACTAAAATATATAGCAATCAAGGTAAGCAATCTACTATATATAACCTTTAAATAAGGTTATACTTAAACTACATTGAAATAAAAGTAAGTTATAGCCTAACTTTATTTTGAAACGTAGTTGCAGTTAAAAATAATAAATACTTATTTTACAGTATTTAATATTTACCTTATAGTAAAATACCATCTGTAATTATCATAAAGTATCCTAATAAAAAGACTCATAACTGCTTTTTAATTTATAAAGCTAAATATATTTTTATAAATTCATACAATAATAATATTGTAATTAATAATGAAATTATAATTAAGTAAATAATTTCTCATAATTGAGTTTAGATGATTAAAATTTTCAATTTGATTAAACATATCTTTAAAAAAATACAATAATAATTTTCATCAGGGACATGTTTGAATATTTCTTGGTAAAGTTTATGCCATATTTTCTTGTTGGTTTCCCCTTTTTGAGTCTTAACAACCAGTTAATATATACTCGTACATTAGATAAGATTATTTGAACAAATAACTTAGGCTCATAGTTATACAATCGAAGTTTACGCAATTTAAGTTGTAAATTTGCTAGTATCAGAAATAAGTTACTTTGATTTGATGCCAATAATTATTAAGTTATAAATTTATTAAGATTATTTAGGTTCTCCAAATTTCACTAAAAGTTGCAAGGGAAAATAAAATGAATTAATTTTACTAGAGATGTCTCCTTTACGTGTTTCGAATGACTTCTGTCAAACATGAAAAACTCGTATGAATATATGGCAGATAGAGGATATATATATTTATTCCCTCTATAGCATAAGATATTTGTTTGAGTCACGGGTCTTGAATAAACTACAGTACATACCTGTTTGTTCATTCTACGTATTAGCCATGACGGTAGCCAAATGAGAACTATAAGTTCTCGGCAAAACCCGACAATTTGGGTACTATTTTTTTTAGAAATATATTTTTCATATTCGGAACACATTTAAATTAATCCCAGTTTACTTATAAAAATGTATTTTCATTTTACTTTTGTTTTAAAGCAATGTATATTGTTTTTACGTTTATGTAATGTTAGGTGTAGAAGTTTATCTGATAACATTGGTAGTACCACCCAGCATAAACAACATTGCCGTGTTACAAGTCGCGCACTACATAGTTCCGTGCCGGTTCGGCTATACTAGTCCGTGTACTACGACTCCGCGTCGTCCTCGTGTGACCGAGCCGTTTGATGAAACTATGAAAATTAAACAATATTTTGTATTACGTACATTTTGTTATCTCTGTGAGTTCAGGTAAAATGCAAGTTATGATGAAAAAATGCCAAATTTCCTGTGATTTTTAAGTACAAAAATAGCTTAAAATTTCGAAATCTTGTTGCTGTTCATGACGAGCTGGTTGTTAATACTTATTACACTTTTGCTCACCTCATAGACACTAAACACTCATGAAAAAGTGTGGAAAATAACATGAGCATCCTCCACACATGCAACAAAGGCCATAAATTAAACACACTAGAACAGTATGAAATATATAGACATAGCAACACACATAAAGATGACATCCTAAATGAACAAACATGGCAGAGATCACACATACTCTTCGATCACATCACTTCTAACTTTCAAAAAAATTGAACCGAGGAAGCGCAACAGCAGCATTCCTAGCGGCAAAAATACGAGGCTGAAGAAGTCGTAAGACGAAAACGTTTCCTTCAAGTGTAAGTTAACAATTTAACAACGTTTGGTTAACAAAAGTCTGGTTGCAAGTAATAGCAAAAGTGTAATGAGCTTCAAATTTCATTTCCAAGCCTTTATTTTTGAAAGTTTTCCGCCCAAACCATCCAATCTTTTTGTGCCATTGTGAAAAGTCTATCCTGGAGCCGCCCTTGGATGAATATCGTTAGACGAAATAGAACATTTTATCCGTACGATTTTTAGAAATATTCATAATTTTTTAAAATTATATGTTTAAGAAGTCATGCCTGTATCAGGTTCAATTGTATAACATTAGTTAATTAATAACATAATGGATTATTTTTAGATATATTTTTCAAAAATATATTCTAAACAAGAAGCAAGTGATTTTAAATGTTACAAACGATAAATAGTCGTTAAAACGTATCTTATATATTTCCGTAGAAACATAACCTCATTTTAGAAACACACTTTTTCAGCTTATAAAAAGCAATTTTTCGGGTAATACAACATTATTTTATGCTCCACAGGAATATTAAAGCATAGGTACAAAGTACCTTGTTAGGATCTTGTTTGGTTATATAGAAAAGCGTTAACTTTGCTAACGTCAACTAAACAATATGTGATGAAGAAAGTTCACCTCCATCGCCGTGGTTGTGGAACGGCTCTCAACTTAGTCTTATGGCAAAGTTATGAATATTTGAAACCTTTTTTGTGTACGAGTACAGTCTTTTGTTTCTGAAAAATTCTTTTTTTTACTTAATTATACTGGCAGTAGCAAGAGCATATACGGTTAGGATATATTTAGATAATTTAGCTATATTTTTAGAAGGTCTAATTTAGATGCTATAGCCTAAGAAGTAGGCCTAAATAAACAAAACAAAAAAATTCAAGTCAATTCCTACTGAAGTTAACAAAGTCAAATTTTAGTTTAGTTACTTTACATTTTATAATTACAATTATTATAAATATGTTGGCTATATACATATGAGAGAATTAAATATTAGGTCCTAAGTGGCAGATAGCGAATTTCCTTGTAATTTTCCATTTCCCTCTCCATAAAGTACATGGAGTTGGACTAGCATTTTTGTTTGTTACTATTTATTTCCTTTCTTTTTTCGTTTCTAATTTATGAAGGTGATGGTGATCTATAATTTCTCATTCTATCCATCTCTTGTAAATCCAGTAATTCATCACTGCAATTCATTATTACCTTTCTCTTATAATTCCATATACATCTTTAAGTTATTGATTTCTAGCTATGGAAAAGTTGGCTCAGTGCCGAACGGCTGGATTTCAAACATGTAGTTATTCAGTTCGAATCCGACCGAGAAATCAGCTTTTTAAATATTTAATTAATGAATTAATATTTGGAAAAACTGTAATAACATCAATTGTCATCTAAGACAGGTTAAAAACAGTGTACCTATTTGAACTTGATTTGATGAATAAAAACGTAGGCCTATTTTGTTAACAAATGAAATTTTGTACAAGATATAGGCCTATATAAGAAGACTGTGAGCTAATAGAAGGAATTGAAAACAAATGAATAAAATAATTACCGTTTTGTAAGGTAAACGATTTACATTGTACATTAGTGTTAAAGTTAATATTTTTTATAACCAAGCATATCCATACTAAGTATCCATACTTTGTTGTTAGATTGTAAAATAGGTAAGTCTATATAAGCCTAATAATAAATTAGGTTTACTAATAATTAAACTTAGTGTAAAGTAGTGCTGTATTTTAACAAGAAATCATTCAGTTTATACAGTTGTTGGATTAATGTTATGCTCGTATTTTCCTAATTATAACGACTATTTTTGTTCACGTATTTAAAATGATGTTCTTATTGTCTAGTGTATATTTATTTACAAAAAAAAAAAAACATTCAAATACGAAAAAAACGAAGATGGTTCAATCTTTGTTAATTATTAAGACTGCCATTTAGGAAATCAGGTAAAAGGCAAGCAAGGCCTACTTTTATTTGCGTATTGAGCAAGGTCTACAATTTGAATATTGAATTTTTACTCTCTCAAATTACAATATTGAGAAGTATTGAATCTACGAAACTTTTATGAAAGTTCGGAAAAACTTGATCCTTTATTACAGCATATACAATATCAAGAGCACAGTGGTACAATATATTAAAATGAAAATATTGGACAGAACCCCAATACCACTAAAATAATAAAAAATAACAAATAAAATAAGTTACTTAAGATTAAACCCTTATGTACATTTCGATGACCATGTCATCATCATCAGAGGGTCTTATTACAAAATTACAAACTAGCAAACAAGAAGTTACAAACTAGAGTGATCATCCCTCCTTATTTGCTAGTTTGTAATTTTGTAATAAGACCCTCTGATGATTATGACATGGTCATCGAAATGTAGCCTACATCAGGGTTTAATCTTAAGTAACTTGTTTTATTTGTTATTTGTTATTATTTTAGCGGTATTGGGGTTCTTTCCAATATTTTCATTGTACTTTATTACTAAAAACTTCTGTTCTCAAGGGTTTAAGCCTTGGTTAGTTCATTTGTGCACTCATCTAAAGTTATACTTTTCAAATACGCAGCATTCGTCAAAAGAAGTTATGCACGGAAATTGTATGACGGATATTGTACAGCTTACGCACATTTATCAATAGCTCTTAGTTTACTATTTAGAGCTACTATTTATTTTACTATATATACCGCTATACATGAAAACAATATTGAAATGATCATATTTAAATTTCCTCATGAAAGTTTGAAATTGATATGAATTTTATTGCAAAACTGGCCAATTTAAAATACGTTTTTAGGCGATAAAAGATTTAAAAGAACTTTATAATCCTTATGGATGGAAGATTTAACCCTCTGTCCTTATCTGTGCCCAAACGTTTGTTAATTACGATTTTTGTCGTCTATTTTCCTAAACATTAGTTGAAAAATATTTCTCCATTTTTCAATTTCAGTATTCTAGTGTCTGTCGTCTTTAATTTGGTAAACTATTTAGTTATTTCATAAGAATATAAGACCCACCTTTGCTGGTGTGTTCTGAGTTTCAATAGTTCATTTATTTAATTTACAGGTAGAGTCAGGGAAATTGACAGCGTATTCTTCGAAATAAAAAAACCGATTGTTACACCAGTTTGTTCCCGCCAAATCCTAACCTCATTTTAACAATAAGATCCTTACGCCTGATGCACATAGGCAAGTGGCCAAGTTGCACACTTAACCATTTATTTCCTGTGACCAAACGCCTGATCTGTAATTGGTCCCAACTGCACAGCTGAGAGTGAGAGTCGATCAATGCCTTATCTAACTTGTCACGATAATGCGCTATAAATGGACATGTATTCTCAAATTCGTGAAAGGCGAGACGGCCATTTGCTAATATGTGTGTAATGCTAAACGTAATACAGCATTATAATACTGGCTAATCGATTGTTTATTTTATAGCAATTAACTTATGTTTATAACGTTAAATATTAAAAAGTCACACAAAATCTCTTACACACTAGTTTGTTAACACGAGCATACTGGTTTTGACGACGATGTCGCCTTCATCAGTGATTGGGTACTACTCCAGTAGCACTAGCTACTATTTGAGTAGTACCCATTCACTGATGATGCCGACATCGTCGTCGAAACTAGTCTGTATGTAGTGATAAACTAGTGTGTAGTAAGATTTTTAGTGAAATCTATTAATAAGTAATACACACAGCCTCTAACCATAAATATTTTAATTCTAGTCTTATGTACATTTCGGTTACAAAGTAACCACCCTCAGCGACATGACAATACATACTTATGCATTGTCATGAGTAGGCCTTACATATTGTACATGAGTATGTATTGTCTTGTCGCTGAGGAGGGTTACTTTGTAACCGAAATATACATACGACTAGAATAAAAATATTTGTGGTTAGAGGTTGTGTTTTATTTATTATTATTAAATCACTGTAAATTATTACAAATAATTAGTGAACTCTTTTAATATTTACCGTTGCCAATTTTTCTCACTAGCTAAGCTCTAATTAACTTAATGATGTTTTTACGTTGGCTACATATCAGGGCCGTATTTCAATGGGTGGCGGGGGAGGGGGTAGTACAAAGGGTTTAGAACTCACAGAAATTATGTAACGAAACTAAAAATTTAAATTATTTTGAAGTACAAATAAGAAAGTCTATAGGACGAGAGGTCTGAGCGGTTGTGTGGGTACAATTCTCCAATACTATTTTTGTATAGAAACATGTGAGGATATATCTTGATCCCAGTTATTGGTTTCAACCCTGATACGTTCTGAAAGAAATGCCTGACTATGGCTTCGGTATATATTTAAACAAGTGAGATTGTTTTACACAACATATTTATTAGGAAAAAAGAACTTTGGTGGGTTGCATAACCGGGCTTCACGGTCTATTAAACGCGCAAGGAATATGGTGACCAAGTAAGCCATGGTTCCCATACATTTTAACCAATGACTCCTCTAAGGTAAAATATTTCTTCAGATGGCGCCTCTACGGAAAATTGGGTATTATTTTGTTGGTGTTGATGTTTTATTTAAATTTTTCTCAATTAATTTTTTTTACTACTGTTCTTAATACTGTACAATGGCATAGGACTACTATATTTATTAAAATATTTTAAAAAACTGAACAACAGCCAATGTATTTAGACCTGATCAAGTGTACACGACTTACCTTGTAATTAAAATAATCCATTCACTGGGTAAAAAGTAGAAACAGAATAGAAGTCCTATTATATAGCACATCAGCTGTTAGTGTTAAAAAATCTTACAATTTTACGGCTACTATTGTGTACTAGCAAAAATTATCATTTCACTATTTTTAAAAATTTAAACGTACAATTTTGAGGTGGTGACCCTATCAATGATCCGTGGGGCTAAAGGTAGCAGCTTTACTCTTTGGAACCCATTGACCGTCTATATTTTTCTGTCAAAACGATTTTCCTTTAAAAATAAAATAATTTGTATTTGTTGGGTATATAACCAGGAGTTCAAACAAACTCTATTGCAAAACGAGTGTATACTCTCGTATATAATATACGTATACATAATATTATTATACCTACTAACTGAGCAACTGGGATTTTAGAATACTATTTTAAACTGTCCAAAACATTAACATACATTTCACTTTACCTTAAGGTAAACGCAACTTTTTCCCCCAGTTTCAGAGAGTTCAAACATTTTCCTGGATAATTTACAGTGTTTAACTGTTCAGATAGTGTCCTCGTTTTGTTGTTCAGATACCCTTATTATTTACGGTTCTAAAGCGATAAACCCATTATCATTCTCTTCCAAGGACAGATAATTGTAAACATAGGTAGGATTAAAGTATAAACATAAATCCGTCTGGTAGAGGATATAGTTGGGATTATGGGATCAAGTGTCCAGGTTCGCGTAATTGAAGTAGACCTATTTCTATCGTGGCGTAAAGAGGTGACTAGCCGCTATAGCTGATCAGACGTAAGCTGGCGTGTGACCTTGAGGGGCAAGCATAGAAAGGGGGAAAAGTAGAGGAAGTAAAGGACCGTTCCACAGACATTATAATATGAGGTATAGTATTTATATTACAAAATGTAGATTTGACAAGGCCGAAAGGCCGCTATAAATATTATTTTATTTGATTTGTCATATTAATCAGATCATTTATAGGTATAGACACGTAGCTGGCACTTGGCCTTGGCGCGGCCCTAAATGGGGGGGGGGGAGATTATGAAAAGACCGTTCTAGGAACATTCCGTGGATATAGACATACATCACTTTACAGAATTTCGTATTTCATCTACTAGCGCGCCTTCGCGAGGGCAGCGAGAACAATTGACGCAACCCGCATGACGGCAGAAATGTTTTTGTCTGGGTTAGTACAGACGATCGGTCAAGTACCAGCTTACGTGTAAATACCTATACATAAAGTTTTGAATAAATTTACTTATCAGTTTTCTAAAGGACCGCAACGCCTTCAATTTTTTAGCGAAAGCCTTTAATGCAAAACGCACTACTCAAACAAATGTTTTAGAATAGGGCTAGCTTTTTGTTTTCTATCGATCGTTGCGCGCCAGCTTACTAGTGAACAAGTTATACATTCTCTTGTAGAGGAAGATAATGGAAGGTAGATGGAACTAGGTAACCCAAAGAAAGAACATTTGATCCTTTGGTACTGAAATTAGGGTATATCGGGCAGGATCGTTTTTCTGAAGACCTGTATTTGGCAGGACTGAAAAGAGGTGCCTACCAATTCTCGGTCGTTATCTTTGAAGTAAAGGCTAAGGATTTTCGATGTTTAAATCGATTATCATATTAACGCATATAAATAATATGTAATTAGTTTAAATAATAACCTAATTGACGCAAACATTCAAAGTGTTATGATATTAATAGGTTTTAAGTAATCAAGGAATTATTTTAGGTTAGAAGTTGTTTTTCTTGAAATTTTTAACTACTTTTGAAAAAAACCACTGACTTTTGTTGTTTTTCTAAATACTTTTCCAAGAGGCTCCCAGATTTTTCAATACGTTTACCTTAGGAAATAAAAAGTACAGGCGTTTTTCACTCATTTAATAACAGCTCGTTGTTTGGTTAAATTTTTGAAAGTATTCTAGTTTAGTCGGGTAGATTTCTTTCGATTAGGTCTAGAGGTCTTTTGAATTCATGAGCTCACCAAGCCTACGTTCTGATTTTGGTCAAAATATTGTTTCTTTAGTCGTAGGCCTATATAATTCCCAAATCCTCTGAGTTTTCTAAATTCTGAAGTTTCTGAGTAAATACTATAGTTGGTATTTAAATTTTACGTGTAGAATTTGTTAATAGTTTGATTTTGTTTTTTTTACAGAATAGTTTTCATTTAAATTTGACGATTTTTCTAAGAAATAATTGAGTTTCTTTCAGGCCTGACGAATTTAGTTGTGATTGACTGTAACATGACTGTGCCAACTGATTTTCATAGTGCACTTTTATGTAGTCTATGTATAATCATAGTCTACATGTTTTTCGTTACGTTGGCCTATATTCAATAGCTGATAAAGAAGTATTATCTGTTTGAACTTATCAAATTACTATCTGTTTAACTTATAATTTTAAAAAAATTATGAAAAAACTTATTGAGATAAAACTTTATTAATCACACTGGGCAATCTTTTACAGTGTCTCATAAAGTTTTTCATAGATTTAGCCTACTTTTACTATAAGTTCAGCAAGTATTTAATTTGTCTAGTAAAAAAATATATATATTTTTTAACGTCATCAATAATAAACTCTACAAGTCCCTTTCCCTAGTCAAATTACTGTTCTACTTTCAAGAAATAAAAATAGTCAAACATTATCTTTATTAAACGTACAACTAGAAATTTATTTCCAATTATGAAATTGACTAATGGCTCTATATAATTTCGGCTAAATCTGTTTTTACTATGTTCTTCTACTTCGTTTAGAACATCTTCTGTTTTAAAAACAGCTCGCTGCTCTTCATTTAAAAAATATTCGATATTGTTAGTGAAATAATTTTCAATTTATAATTAACTAGAGTCAGTCTTGAATTTGAAGTAACAATATTGTGACGTAATATTACATTAAGATGAATATATTGTAGGCGATCATTTCGGTAGATGCGACCAATATTCAACTCGGCCTTGAAATCTACATCAATTGTAAAGATGTTATTTTAGAAATGTTTATGTAGCGGATTTTAAAATATTTTTACATTTGTTTATTCAATGAGCGATTCATTATAATCAGACTATTTTCTCCGTTTATTGTAGGCTAACTATCAATTAATCAGTTATAGTCTATTCCTAGTAGAATTTTTTTTAAATTTCTAAGTTGTTAAAACTAACGTAATTTAAGTTTTATTGGCTTCTTTAAGCCGCTATATTTTTATTTCATAAACGCTGAAAGTTTGTAGTTTGATAATTTGGACATAATAAACCTAATACTCCACTTAGAGTAAAATATACTTTTACAATCTTTGAACAATACTTCATAAACTCTAAATTTGAAGGTGTGCTTTTTAAAGTGACGTATTTTTGCAGTCGTAACCAACACTAAATAACTGAATGCTTATTACTTTTTATGACCTCCGTTTAACTACTCAACGAGGCCAACTGTATTATCCGTCTGCTCATTTTATAACACCTATGTGGGTTGTTCGTAATAGGTTGATAATTTTCCGGAAACATATTCTATTCCCTTAAGCCAAAGTGTTTAAAATTGCGTAAAGAAAATTTAAATCGTTTTGAGAAACCCGAAATTTTATCCTACATGATTTCGGTATAAGTTGTTTAAAATTTGAAAACGTTTAGCTGGCTAAAATTTCTCTTACGTGTGACGTTACATGAATCAAAATGTAATAATAAACAAAATGTCAACATGACTCTAAACATTAGGTAAAACATTTGTTGTTGACATGTGTTCAAACATATTTTCTCTTCTTTTTTATTAGTAAAATGAAATTCCAGAACATAATGAATTTAAAGAAATCTATAGGCCTAAGCCTAATATTCTTAGTTTTCAGTGAAGGCCTGACAAAATATTCCTCGTTCCTTGCTTGGAAAAAAATATTTTAAAATATCTCAAGTATGCAAAACACAAGAGTATTTTGTTTGCTATTAAATTCATGATTTATAAATAGGGTACTTTGTATTTTAATTCTATAACAGCCCCTACCGTACAAAGATAACTACAAAGAATGTGGACTGCCTAAAAACGTGCTGTAGACTGCCTACAAACGTGCTGTAGACTGCCTACAAACGTGCTGTAGACTGCCTACAAACGTGCTGTAGACTGCCTACAAACGTGCTGTTGACTGCCTTCAAACGTGTTGTAGACTGTCTACAAACGTGCTGTAGACTACCTACAAACGTGCTGTAGACTGCCTACAAACGTGCTGTAGACTGCCTACAAACGTGCTGTAGACTACCTACAAACGTGCTGTAGACTGCCTACAAACGTACTGTAGACTGCCTACAAACTCGCTGTAGACTGCTTACAAACGTGCTGTAGACTGCCTACAAACATGCTGTAGACTGCCTACAAACGTGCTGTAGATTGCTTACAAACGTTCTGTAGACTGCTTACAAACGTGCTGTAGACTGCCTACAAACGTGCTGTAGACTGCCTACAAACGTGCTGTAGACTGCCTACAAACATGCTGTAGACTGCCTACAAACGTGCTGTAGACTGCCTACAAACGTGCTGTAGACTGCTTACAAACGTGCTGTAGACTGCATACAAACATGCTGTAGACTGCCTACAAACGTGCTGTAGATTGCTTACAAACGTGCTGTAGACTGCCTACAAACGTGCTGTAGACTGCCTACAAACGTGCTGTAGACTGCCTACAAACGTGCTGTAGACTGCCTACAAACGTATTATGTAATTATATTCATTTTTGTGAGTTATTTTATTAAATAGCTAATACTGGATTCAAATGTCAACCATAAGTTAATTTAACACAAAGGAGAGTTAATCAACAAATTAGGGGGTTTTACAAATTAATTACAATTAATAATTAATTACTAATCCAAATAATTTTACACACTAAATTCAACTTACCATAGTTAAATTAGCCTGTGTAAATAACAAAAATCATTTATGAACATATAATTTAGAAAAATCTAGTAATTTTCAAGATACAGGTTATTTAACTTAAATTTATTCTACATATCTTAAAGTTGAAAACATTTACTGAAGTCATTTAGACTAATTTGGATTTATTCCAGTTTGATACATTCTTAACAACAGGTTTTTATGAGCATGAAGGTATTTTTGCTGAAATATATGACCTTACACAAGTGTAGAAATCCCTTGGGAAAATTATAATTTATTACACTTTTGGTATTAACTTGGCAAAAAACCACTACTTAACACTGGCTGCGGCGGGAGCCTATCGGCTTCCGAGTGGGGGCTTCTCGGGTGCGGCAAAAGCCTATAGGCTTCTCTTGTTAATATTCGTTAAATGTCGAGTTTACGATTGCAGTTCTTGGTTTAGTTTACTGTTTCTCAGCGTGGTGGCTGTATACGTGTGTTTCTTGTGTAGCCTTAGTTTCCCATTTCGCTTACCAAAGGACGGTATATTATTCATTTGTTTTTGTAAATAAAAAGTGTTAGTTTTAGTGTTTTATCTCTGTAAAATAATGGCTGGTACATCTAGGGACATGGTTTTAAATGTAAACAGTGCTTTGAACAATGTTGGTGACTACTCCGAGATTAGTTCCGGTGATGAGTCCAGTGACAGTGATCTAGATGGTGAACCTATATCTACAGACAATGAAAGTGAGTCAGATGATGATGCAACCCTACTTGGTGTCATTATAACACTATTGGTATGAGAGACAAACCATTTACTCGACAGAACAATAAATAGGTAAAAGTGTAATTTTTTTACAATGGTATCTTCTAGCGGTACTGTGAAAGCGGCTTCCGATAACCGTGACGTCATAATAATAGCTAAAAAGCATTCAAAATGTTTTTTTCCTTCTGATAAATTATTTATTTCATTATTATTTACGATATATGACAATAAATAGTCATAAGTAAAATGTTTTTTACAATCTGACCTATTAGCAGCGCTGCGGAAGCCTATTGGTTTCCGAAAGTTATGACCATATTATCACCTGAAAAGTATTGAAATTATTTTTTTTCTGAAAACTGTCTTTTTTCATTAAATTAAATAAAAAAATTGTAAACAAAAGTTTCAGGACCGTTAAAAGGTATGCCCCAAGTTCCGCCGCAGCGAACGTGTTAATGATATTTTTCAGTAGATGCGTTCCTCAGTGCATTGTTTAATGATGTGAGTCATGAACAAGACTGTTGCTCAGGTGTATTGTGTTGGTGTGAGCCTGTAGTGCATTATTGTTCACAGAATAGTTGTTAATTATATGTTCAAATATGGTATTTGATTGTGAGTGTATTTTGTCGTTTAGAATGTGTTATGGATAGTTTTTGTGGTGTTTATAAATCTCATAGTTTTTTGTAGTGTTTAGTTTGTTGGTTTTTTGACAGTTTGAGTGGGATTTTTAGATTAATGTCTATATTGGTGTGCGAGTATAGTGTGTTTTGTATGTGTAGGGCAAATTTGATTAGGGTTGTCTTTTTTATGTCTTTTATGTGCTTTTTGTTTCGTGTTTGTTTATTATGTTTGCTGATTCAGTTTAAATTCTAACACTTAGTTCTTTAAATTTAACATTTGCTTTAGAATTATTAATTATAAACAATATTTGCAAAATAGTTACACAACCTTTATGTACATTTCACTAACACACTTGCATCATCAGTAGAACTGTGTTAGCGAAGCATACATAAATGTTGTGTAACAATTTTGTTGCAAGGATTTATAACCATTTATTAATTTGCTTCAATACTTAGCAGACAACAAAAATAAGATTGGTTGAGTTAATGCAAGAGTTAATTAAAGTGATACAGTGATGAAGATTGCGTAGTGGATCTGAAAATATTTTGCCTCAGTTTATTTATAAATTTACTTAACCAACTTTGAGGGGTCCTAATACTTCACCATAAAAGTTTTGTTGAACTATGTTTTTTCCCAATAGATCCCGCCGCTTCACAGATCATATATATATATTCCAAACTGTTTTCTTTGATGATGAACACTGAATACATCCCCGTTTTGGATGTAATACAATTTTTAATCAATATGTTTTAAAATATTTACATGTGTTTTTAAATTTATTTCAGATAATCTGGTTTGGATAAAATAATGTTGTCTGGAGGACCAAACTTTTGCAATGTGGATGAATATGAATCTTTTGCCTTGGACGCCTTGCCAAAATATGCCGCTGATTACTACAAGAGCGGTGCAGAACATGAACACACAGTCAAGTGGAATAGGTCTGCTTTTAAACAGTAAGTTTCAAATTTGAATTGACCGAATTAAGTGGGTTCTCAGTAAAAACTTAAGTCATTATGAATTTATCTATATGAAGGAAGTGAGTTCTAGTAACTCAATTGCATTTAGGTGTATGAATTGAATTCTCAATACCAAGAGCTCAATCTGTATTTAATTGAAAGAATGGAAGTGAATTTTTGGAAGTAACTTAACAACTCAGTTTGTAAAATATTTATTAGGGTTGGGCCGACACCTAAAACTTTCTATTCTGATTTTGAATCCCAAATTTTTTCTCAGATTCTCGATTCTTAAGTCAATTCTTGATTCTTTTAATTTATATAGAACCGTATGATATTCTCTAATAATGAATTTAGGAGCAATCTCTAAACAAAATTATTTTTAATGATATGTTATGCACAATTCATTAGCAAGATAAACTCAGAGGTATTATATAATGAACCATTATAAAAAATTATATAATGAATCTCAATACCAGTGTCTGAGAATATCAGTACTGTATATTTTGATGTATCTAAGGGTGACTATTTTGTAACTGTAATGCTGCCCAAATAGTTTGAAATGTCTTTACAAAATAGTTATATATGGAGAATGTTCTTATTGATTTATTCCTAAATTTTAAGTTTGTGCAAGTTCTAGTCACAAATTTCTAATCTGACACTGATTAAGAACATTTAAGGCAAAAGAATGCTCCAATTACAGAATTAAACAGAATATCATTCAAGTGGATGATTTGTTTAACTTTTTACTGCAAATTGTTTACATTTTCCTTTTCTCTTTGAAGGTTCTAATATATAAATACTCTGAATTCATATGATTGTGTCTCTGTGTTTCAGTTTACGAATACGCCCTAGAGTGTTGATAGATGTCTCAGAAAAGTCATCTGAATGTACAGTCTTAGGGCGTCAGATATCTGTGCCTGTGGGCATATCCCCCACAGCTATGCAGAAGATGGCTCATCCTGAAGGAGAGTGTGCTAATGCTAGAGGTACATTCCAATCAATATTGTTATTAACAAATGACATTGTTAATGTAGCGTTTGTATTATTATTTATTAAAAAAATAATTAATTATTACACTTTGATATTACTTGCAGCCAGAATTTTTGTTAACTAACGGTTGTTAAATTCTTAACTTACACTTGAAGGAAACATTTTCGTCTTACGACTTCTTTAGCCTCGTATTTTTGCCGCTAGAATTGCTGCAGTTGTGGTTCTTTTGTACCAATTTTTGAAAGTTAGAAGTGATGTGATCGAAGAGTATGTGCGATCTATGTTGTGTTTGTTCATTTAGGAAGTCATTTTTATGTGTGATGCAGAAATCCTAGCGGCAAAAGTACGAGGCTGAAGAGGTCATAAGATGAAAACACTTCCTCCAAGTGTAAGTTAACAATTTAACAACCTTTAGTTAAGTAACTGGTCACAAGTAATATCAAAGTGTAATAAGTAATTAGCAACCAGCTCGTCATGAACAGCAACAAAATTTCAATATTCAAAAGAATAATTAATAAGCAATGGCAATGATAAGTTGGAAATAAAAAAAAAAATACAGTGTAAATAAGTTATTATTTTTATGATGGGAAAATTTTAAATAATAACAGATCAAATAGGTTACTTAGGGAATCGTGGGAATTGTTGCTGCAGTCTCACTTTCAAATGACAAAAGAGTTCACCAACTGTTGTCTGCTAGACCAGTAAAGTAGATACTGTACTTTAAGATAGACATTTTAAAATATTTAAAAGGATATAATATCTTTATGCAAATGTAAAACTTCCCTACCTGTCAATGTCTGTAGAATGGGATTATTAAATATTATTACAGCATTTAAAATAGATTTAATTATAATCAAAATGCTTTAGATTTTTTATCTGTAGATTTGAAAAATAGATGCTGAACTTATTTAACTCTTACTTATGTGTAAATTTTGTCAAAGAATTACTTCTGTGTCATCAATTTGACTACTCCAATTTCTTTTTTTTATTTGCGAAAATAGTGTTTTTTTAATAATATGCTAAATATCATATCCCATACTTGTTTAGTGCTTGGAAAAAAATATTATGGTAACTACGAATCCTACTATTAGAAAAATAATAATAATTACGATTTCTACGTTTTAATGGGATAGTGAAACACAAATGTTTAAAATAGTATTTTTAAAATATTGTTAAACACATTTTATTTACAAAAAAAACACAGATTGTAACAAACAAATGAGTTGTAAAACAAGTTTTTAATAAAATAGAAGAATTTTACAAAAATATGTAAAGAGAACACAATCATACAAAAAAAGTCACACTATTACTTATGTATCGTCAAAGTGATGATGCAAGCTCTTTTTCACTAGGACGCATACAAACTTTAGCGGCAAACCGCCCATACAACATCGGCTGTTGTAGGTACGAAGGTACTGGGAACCGCTCATTTGTCAGATACAGGAATTTTTTAAATAAAGTGTCATCATTTTGATTAGGTATAAGTGATCTAGGGTTAAAATAGAAAACAATAAACAAGTTGATATTTATGAAAAAGTATTATTTTTAGAAGAAGAAAACATTTTGTCTGGAAGAAATAAATTTGTCAAATATATTGACTGTGGTTTTACCTAAAATGTTACAGTTATGGTATACATAATATTTTCTGTCTTCCATATAAATAGAAAATAGAAGATTGTTTAAAGTTTTCTCTAAACATGTCCTATTACCACTCATGTTTATCATTAAAATAGAACAGATTAGAAAAGTTACCTTTAAAAATAGTGGTATTTTCAAAATTGCATTATATGCAAAGAAATTAAACTAATGGCATTTCATGCTTTGATCGGTAAATTAAAAGAATAACAAACAAATCAAAGAGAAAAAAAATCATTTGAACCTTCTTAAAGAAAAGTTTTATTATTGGTATATTTATATTGGTAAATTGTTGAATCCCAAACTCAACCCAAGATAACAGTGAAACCTTCTAAACAGTGGACAGAACCATAGTTGGGTTAGTGGTTATGTAGAATCAATAATTATAGTAGAGATTGTTGTCCTTGTTGATACAGTCACCATCGAAAAAAGATAAGATATAGTGCCATTTCAAATCAACAAATTAGTCATGAGGATCTGAAAAAATAATCACAATGGAAACATTGCATTAAATTTTTTATGCAATCAGTTGAAATATCAATGTGTGCTGAATTTAAAGCATCAACTTTTCAATGATTTACTATAAACAGATTTTCTTCAATTTTTTTGTAAATTAAAAGAGTATGATAAATGTTGTGTAAGCAGGGAGTTAATTTGCTACTAAACCAGTTTTGTTTTTAAAGGGAATCCTGGTTGTTCAAGACCAGGAAATATATAAGTTTTTTTTTGAGGTATTATGAAGTCAACTCCTAATTTAACAGTCAGGAGCAGGAGTAATTGGATTGATATGTATCAGACAATCAAGAAACAATACAAGAACTATATTTTTTTAGCAAAGTAATATTAAAAGTTTGAATTTTTAACTCCTTTGTGGAAATGGGTAGATCATTTCTAGACATTCTCACTTCTCTCATGAGAAATGTGTTAAAAGTAAATTTAATTTAAGACATGGTTTGCATTGTTCGGCCATTTAGTGTGGTCTTTGAAAATTTAATGGTTGAAACAACATATAATAAAGACAATGATTAGTTACGTGAACGATTTATGGTGGGTTAGGGAGCCCCAGCCAGTACATTTTCTTTATATATTTTTTTTATAATTATAAAATAAATTATATAACTGGGATAGTTATTATTTGAGTGGCCTATTAACTATATAGAACCTGTCCGCCTATTTAATGGTGTTATAAAATTATAGGTCTTTTAATGATTTATGGGTCAAAATAGTAGCCTTTTAATTAACCCATAATGGTTCTCGTCTTGCTTACACTACTAAAGACACTGTGGGTGACTATCCCAACCTCAAACTTTGGTCTCAATCCAGGGAACTTTTATCACCAGGAGTGAGGGAGTTGGTTCTAAAACTCATGATACCAGTATTTCTTTGCGAAATTACTTTTCAAGAGCTCAGTTTTAATTAAACAACTATACAACATAACTTACGATTTCTAAAATGCTATTTTAAAGTCGTACACTATTAAAAGAGTATTTTATAAATCATAAGTTATGTTGAATAGTTTTTTAATTAAAACTGTGCTCTTGAAAAGGATTTTCAGGAACAAAAATTCGAAACGTTGAGTGTTTAAATAAGCGAAATTGTCTGAGATCTGTCAATAACCAATATAAAAAATGAATAGTTATTACCAGACATTAAATAAAAATTATACATACATATACATATATATGATTGATGAAGATCGGCACATAGCGATGGAAAACGTTCTGTCTAGTCTAGTTCGGATAGTCATAAGCTATTGTTTAAGTGATTAATATACGATTAATAAGTGATTATATATAGTTTCCATTTTTACCTAAGATGAAAAACAACAGAATTCTGTTGTTTATTTTAATTTTCTCTTTATTAGTATGGGTAAAGTGTGTAGCTCAGTACTCAATATGCTACTCACTTGTTATTCAAGTTGCTAATGCATGTTTGTTGGAGTCTTTTTCTTGACAATCTCAATTACATATGTATGTAATTGATTATTGTATCTGTTAAAAATACAAGTCCATTATTGTTGAATAACATATTTGTTTGAAAAAATTTACCTAAAAGTTTAGATGCACAAGCAAATAATTGTCCATGCACGCCAAAGAGAATTAGATGAACTATTTTAATTTCGAATTGTATGTGTGAAGTTGAAATTAATTGAATTATGTGAAGATAAAACTTCAACTATAAATAAGAAGGGAGCCAAGATTAGCAAGTTGCTATAGTAACTTAATATCAATGTAAATATAGAACAATACACACACACACACACACACACACACACACACACACACACACACACACACATATATATATATATATATATATATATATATATATATATATATATATATATATATATATATATATCTTGATTTACATACATAATTATCTCTGGTCCTCTGAGTAAATTTTTCCTAAATTCTTCTTCCTCTCAGGACATATTATAATCACAGATGTCTTATATTGTTTTGCAGTTTTGAAACTCATTATCTTATTGATGAGAGAGTTAACTTCATTACATAGTAATCAAGACCAGTATTCATTACATAGGATCTACTTACTGCAAATTATAATGATGACAAAGGATTTTAAGACATGTTGAAAAACAAGTAGCTGGATTTTTAGAGCATACAAAGCTATGTTTGAATTTTTGAGTTACAAGTGGAAGGCATAGTATCAAAATTTATTTTTAATTCATTTACTTTGTTACTAAAACCTTCTTTTGGAAATTAGACACATGTCTACATGTTGGTTCTATTTTTATGTTTCTTTTATCTAATAGCATACACCATTTTTGTTAAAAAAGAATGATTTTATGTTGAAAGCTGACTTGGTATATGAGTAACGTGAGTATAAAACCTAAGGGTTGTATAGCATGTGATACATTTTATTATATTTTATATATTCTATAAAATGGGCGACTAATATTTATGCTTCCCAATGAATCAACAAGATTTAAAACAGTTTCTTCTCTGTTTAGTGTTATAATATTCTTATTATTTTTATTTCTTTTGAAACGATGATCAATTAGTTTAAACTGAAGTGTAGAGTAATAGATTTTCCTAGGATTACAGAATAGGTTACTGTAAATAAACAATACAATTAATTAAATATGTTTTGAAATTTCCAGCGGCAGGAGCAATGGGCACTATTTTTATCCTATCCACATTATCAACAAGTAGTTTAGAAGAGGTCGCTGCAGCAGCTCCAAATACAATAAAATGGTTTCAGCTTTATATTTATTCAGACAGGTAAGATTTACAGTTATAAATAAAAAATCTTTTGAACATTTTTTCATGATACGTTTCTCGTAATAATGACTTGAAGTCGCTTTTAATATAAGATGTGCTGATTAATACAACAGTTGCATTTTATAGCTAAAATAAAAACTAGCTTGCAGGCAGAGTAAATTTCTTTGTCAATTATTTATTTAATAAGTAATACACACAACCTCTATTCACAAATATTGTTATTCTACTCTTATATACATTTCGGTTACAAAGTAACCATCCCCAGAGACATAACAATACATACCCATGGTTGGAGGTTGTGTGTATTATTTATTAATATTAAACCATAGTAAATTATTCTAAGTAATAAGTGAAAGATTTATTTCCAACAGATTAGCAACAGAAAAATTAGTGAAAAGAGCAGAAGAAGCAGGCTATGAAGCTCTTGTGCTGACTGTAGATGCTCCATTTTTTGGTACTAGGTATGCAGATAAGAAAAATAAATTTGTACTACCTCCTCATCTCAGGTAATGTTATAAAGTGTAACTACTACAGTGTTGTTAAGTCGTAGTAAATTAGTTTAAATATAATTCTGCATTAAATGGTCTTCTTGGGAAAGTAGGATTTACTGAAAGGAGTAGAGGAAAATTCTAAATGGTCACTGAACACGGTTTGAATAAAATAAAGATCTGTTCTAAAAATATGAAACTAAAATATCTGTTATTTTTACAAAATTAGGGCAATATTCTTGAAAGATATGGAAAGCTGATAAATGTTTTTACAGATTCTAATATTCTCTGAGATACTGATATGAAAAAAAAATATATAAATAATGTTTGCTGTTTAAGGATCTGGAAAATATTTTGTTGTTGTTCTATACAACTTCACCAAAATTAATCAAATAAAATAAATGGTATGTATGATGTATATACATGTTCATTGTTATAAGTAATTTAGTGATTCAACAAGTACCGTGTACCATCTGTTAGGTACATATCTGTTAGGTATTTAGTTGTGTAAAGTACAACTGTACTAGACTGAAAAACTTGAAAATTGTGTCAATAATTAACACTTACACCACAAAAACTGTCACTGCATTGATTCATATGCATCTTCCTTCGCATCATACAATTTTTACAAATAATTGTATGTTAGTATGAATTAAATGTTAGAAGATAGTTTTGTTAAAGGAAAAACTCACCAAACTCTCAAAGCATTATCCTACCCTAGAAGAAAAAAACAATTTTTACTTCTAAAATAAAACTGGTTTTGTAATAACATATAGAAAAGATGGTCTAATGAAAACTAAACAATATTAAAAACCAAACATTAAAATTTTTACCTTAAGTAAATTGAAAAAAGTCTTGAAAAACACATAATGATGTATTTTAGACAACTTTTAATTAAAAAAATACAAAATGCAGATATGTTCTGCAACAAATATCTTAAAAACAAATTCTAAAACTGTAAGCCCCCCTTTATTAGAAAGTAGGTATGTCTGCTTAGTTTATTTTTAATACCTTAACTATCTTTATTCACAAATTAATTATTCTAAATACCTTGATAAGGCTCATTGGGTCAATTGTTTTCCTTACCAATTGTATTTTACGATTAGACTTGTGCAAACTGGTTGTCTATCCAAATCATTTTAAATAAGACAGGTTATATTAAAATTACCATTTGTATTTTCAAAAAAAAGATTTAATTTTAAAACAATCTATAAATATTACACTTTAAAAAAATCTTTTTTACAAGTCATGAATTAAAATATAAAATGTTCACGTCTTTTACAAATGGTAAGACAATGCTAGGTCAATGCACTCTGGATTTGTATATTTACTGATTTGTATCTATCAAAAAATATCAAGAAATTAAATTTAAAACATAACTTGACAATCCCTTGAACTTAGATGGCTTTGTTAGCATATTTTAAAATTTTACTCGGGTTTACTCTTATAACATGGTTAAATTTTGATTTATTAAAAATAAACAAAACAAAGCTACTTTAAAAAACATTTTCAGTAGTTATTAAATTTTGAAATATAAATTATTGAATGTTTAACAAAAAAATATTAATGATGCTTGTCCTTTGCCTATGGTAACTGGCAAAAGATAGATGGGCAATTTCTCATGGTAACAGAGCATAGTTACTGAATCCCCACCCTTATACATTCAGAAAACGCCTTTCATTGGTTTATTATGTCATTCTTTTCCTAGAATTATCTAAAAACATTTTTAGAAACAAATATTTGTTCTAAAAAATAAAAAAATGCTTAAAATATAAATAATAAATAAATGCATAAATGCATTTGTTCCTTTTGCATAAATAAATATTTAAGCAACATGGTGGATTGTTACCAGAAACTATTAGCATGTTACATAACTTACTCAACAGAGCAGCAAAAAAATAGAGGGGAGACTTTTGTTTATGCCATCCCCTATAAAATATTTAGGGAGCAGAAAATTTTGTGTTAGCCTTGGGAATAATTACCCCATCTACATCTGATTTGAGGTAAAGTAACTTCATCCACAGTGAACATGTTAAACTATACAGACAGAAAAAGAGAGGCAAATGTAGGTCTCCACATAACATCCATCAAGAAGTGCAGAGAGGTGTTTAGCACATATCCTTAGAGAATAGTTGCAGGCCTAAAATGATACTTCTTAAGAATTAGCTTTTTTTGCTTCAATGTAATGTATTTTCAGAAATTTATTATTACTAATAATTAATTGGTTAACAATGTATAACATAGGGAATAGGTAAAATTTATTCCTGTATGTGATCGTTCTATATTTACTCATTCAATTTATATAGAATACATTATTGACACAAATTTAACTTATGCAAACCTTTGTTTATACAATATGTGCAGACTAGCGAATTTTGAAGGAGAAAAATCACACAGAATAAATAAAAAGGTTGAGGATCAATCAGGTTTAAATAGTTATGTATCAGCACTCTTAGACCAAAAACTGACCTGGGGTGATATTAAGTGGTTAAAAAGGTAAGAACATTACAATTTATAGCAGTTAAAAAAAATATTATGAAATGTTAAAATTGTAGTTGGAAAATTTGTTAGCTATATACATTTTAAATACAAACATTAGTGTCCAAATAATTAGCTTTGGAAGAAATGATATTACTCATATTTCTTCAGTTTTAACCCAAAATATTTATTGATTTTGGGACTGAAATTAATGGTTTTATAAACCAAGTGAAATCAACTACCTGTTACAGGAAAATGTCAAATTTGGCTAGTTATAGATTGTTTAATTAATTTGAGATTTAATTTGTTTAAACATTCTTTCTAATTAAAAAACAAATTAAAATATGTGTATTAAATTTTAATTAATTCAAATAGTTATTTCCATTCGAAACAATTTAGTTCCTAAAAATCTAGAACTGAGAATACTAGTAATATATTTAACTTTCTATACTCTCAAAAATATTTCCTTTTTATTTTTTGACCTATTTCTAGTGTTATCACTTATTTTATGTCTCATTTATTTTGTCATTGCTGTGTTTTAAATAACTAATGAGTTTTAAAACATTGTTTTTGAAGGGTGAAATTTTCAATAGTTGTAGTTTATGCCTTTTACTCTTCTTAATTATCTAACGTGTAGTAATTTGTTAATGATGGAGTTCATTTCTAACCAAGAACTTTTTGAGATATAATGTCATAATTTGCCATATCTTTTTTTATGGATATAATAACTAAATACAGTAGAACCTCTCAAACTCGATTCCTGAAAACTTGACATTCCGTAAAACTCGACAGGGCCGGTGAATTAATAATTTTTTTATACCGCCCATAACGTAAAACTTTCCATCAGTACATAGGCCGCCGGAGAGCGCTAGAGACTCAGACTAGATTACTGGGTTTTCCAAGGTCGTTCAACACACCCTTTACCTGGCCAGCTGGGGAGGGCTATTGTTTGGACACGTTCGGGGATTTCTGTGGCCACTTTCCTTATCGTGAGGCTGCGCGTTGACCTGGGATTCCCAGGCAGGTCATAAACTACCCTTGCTACATTGTCGTCACTGGGCGTTCAGTTTAGTGTTTGTTGAGACACAGTTGTGGTCAGTTGCTTTTGTTCGAGAGTGGTTGACAATTGTTTAAACGAGTTTTATGCTGGAATATAGAGCGACAGTATGGCGGAGAAGAAGAGGGAATAAATGTCAGTGTCAATGGAAGCAAAGTTTGGTGCTTTAAAAAGACTTGAGCGTGATGAAAGCGTAAATAAAATAGCACTGGACTTGAACATCGGTAGGTCTACAGTGCTCGGTTGGAAGAAAAAGAAATCTGAAATTGAGTCGTGGTGTTTGAAAAGACAGTGTACGGAATGAAAAATAATGAGAAGTGCAGAGTTCGAAAAAGTCGGCGAAACCCTTTACCAATGGTTCCGTGTGCACAGAGAGAAGGGAACGCCTATATCTGGACCTATCCTGCAAGAGAAAGCTCTTCAGTTTTATGAACAATTTAAGGACAAATGAGAGCCTGGCTTTACAGCGAGCAATGGTTGGTTGTCAAGGTGGAAACAACGATATAGAATCAAGCTGCTCAGTATCTGCGGGGAAAACTGTTAGTTGACCCTAACAACGTGAGTGACTTCAAGACCAAACTACACGAGTTTATTGAAAAAGAAGGACTGTCAGGTGATCAAATCTACAATGCAGATGAGAAAGGACTAATCTTTCAAATGCTTCCTACTAAAAGTTTAGCTCTGAGAGATGAAAAAGCTGCACCAGGTTTTAAGAGAAGTAAGGAGTGTGTGACTATTCTTGCCTGCAGTAATGCAACAGCAGAGCACAAACTCAAATTAGCGCTAATTGGAAAAGCAAAAAAACCAAGAGCATTTAAAACTGCCAGATGCACAAGTGATGGCAACTTTGAACTCCCAGTTTGGTATAGAAATCAATCTAATGCATGCATAAGCGAAGCAATTTTTAAAGAGTGGTTTTTTTTAACAGTTCGTCCCAGAGGTTGAGAAGTTTCTGAAAAAAAAAATCTTCCCAGGAAAGCTCTACTGATTCTCGATAATTCTACGACTCACCCTGATGTGCAATATTTATAGGACAAAGACATTAAAGCAGTGTTTCTACCGCCGAACGTCATACCTCTATGTCAACCGATGGACCGAGGCGCTTTGGCAGCGTTAAAGAGAAGGTACAGACGTAAGCTTTTGTCATATTTGCTGTTGTCCTTAGAATCGGGTGAGGAGCTAATGGCTAAACTAAAGAAGATCGATTTATTAGATGTCATTGGATGGGTCTCTCAATCTTTGATCGAGCTTGAGACCATAACCCTCATTCATTCTTGGAAGAAACTTCTAGATCACGCAGGCAATGATTTGTCGCGTGACGATGGAATCAATTCTGAAAATAGCAACTAGATTGAACTCATGAAAAAAATCCCAGGGTGTGAAGAGTCTACAAGCAATGATGTCAATGAATGGATGGATTTCGACGGAGCATCAGAACCATTACGAGAAGATAAAATCATCGCAGCTGTCAAAGGGCGTGACGTAGAATGGGACGATTCGGAAGAAGAAGAGCAAGAGGACCATTGACAAGAAAGAAAAGTTAGCCACAGTGAGGCTGTGAAATTTATTGAAGGGACTTTGCAGTACTTAGAGCAGCAAAATGTGACTGGAATGGAGATTCTGTTCCTCAGGCGGCTCCGTGATCAAGCTGCAAGACGCCGTGTGGAGACAGAAAAGCAGTCTTCAATCACAGGGTTTTTCAAATGATTTCAGTAAGTTTACTTTTACACTTTTCTTCTAGTTCAGAAAACTTCCCATAACTAACTGTGATGGACTTTTTATAAGCAGCATAAACAACTTCAGTAATAATTGTAATGAACACTGTATTTTCAGATTCTACTAGGCCTTTCGTCTCAATTTTTTTATTATAAGTTATAAATGTTGATATAAATATATAATTGTATATAAGAAATCAATGAATGTACAATTTTAATACTCTAACTAAGTGTTTTTATTCAACTCCTAGTTACCAAGGATTGAGAATTCAATATATTATAATTTACATTAAATGTTTACATTTAAAAGTATTTAGTTTTATGCTATTCTTCACAGTTAAATTATTTCATTGACAAAAATTTGATTAAGAATTTCACTCAATTTATTCCTTTATCTATACTTTGTTATTTGTGCTAAAAACTCCTTTAAATTCTGAGCTTCGTTAAAAAATTTCAGAGGCATTCTAATCCTCTGGCTCTTGCACAATAAGTAGTTTTCATGAAGTAGTTCTAGTTTGGTAGTAATAAAGGTAGTACTATAAAATATTTAAACTGTTCATTTCTAATAAATTGTTCATTATTTTTACTTCTTACATATTTTTGCTAACTAGAACTTTTTCTTGTTTCAGAATGCACCTTTATGAATACATATTATGTAGCAATTAAAACAATATAACTGATAATATTGGGTTTCAAAGTTATTTCAACAATAATAAAAGTTTTGTAATAGAGTCAAAACCTTTCCCAAAATACAGTTCATAATTTTAAAACTTTAATCAAATAGGTACAAAGAAGAATTGAAAACAAATGTAAAAAAAATCCAAAAGGAAACATTAAAAGGTGATGTGAAAGATAAACAAATAAATTTATCTACAAAATTTTGTGTTGTCTGTAAAAATCTGTATACTAATATAGTTTATTTTTTTATATGAGCTTACCCATTTGATGTTGCTACGATATCAGAAGAAAGAAATGTCAAGGAAATCTGTTATAAAAACATTTAACTTGTGTCATGTTTATTAAAAATAGATTTATTGTGTTATAGTTTAATAGACAAGGAAATCTTTTAACTGGGTATCTTTCTCAAAACCAAATAATTTAGTCATATCTATTATATTCAAATAATATTTTGACAAAAATATTATTTTGATTAAGGTGATTGGGTGCTGATTAGAAAAGTTGTAGTATTTTCTTATTGAATTCCGTATTAAAGTTGCATGTATTGTATTAAAAATCCTTTTATTTCAATGTGACTGAATATTAGGTCAGAAAAGAAATCACATTTTTAAAGGATTTTTTTGTGAAAATTATAGTCTTTCTTGTCCCTATTTAGGGTATAAATGTGCAAAAAACCTTCGCGGAGTGTACTTAATAACTCCCTAAAGTTTCATGTCAATTGGGTTAATGGTGTGGTAATGGTAAAAGGGCAGGTAAATAGACAGATAGACATACATTCTTTTTTATATAAGGGTAATCTATCTGTTTCAGTATTACAAAACTGCCTATTGTTGTAAAAGGCATACTTACACCTGAAGATGCGCTAATAGCTCTAGACCTAGGAGTGAAAGCTATTTTTGTTTCTAATCATGGTGGTAGGCAACTTGATATGTGCCCAGCTTCGGTAAGCATGACTAAATAGTATATCATATTTAAATTTAACAACTTAATACGGAGTTTAGTCATAAAGAACTAACCTTATGGTCTATTGTTATGTGAGACCATTAGATTATAAAAATGCCATCCTCTCGTACACAGTGAAATGTAATTTACCAATTAATAACATCAAAATTAGAATTGGTAAATCTAAAAATTTTCCACAAATATCTATGATCAATAAATTTTGGATATTTATAGCTGTATTTGATATTGTTCATTAAAATGTGAGTAAAATACAAATAATGATTGGAAAAAATAAACTTGTTTGATTTTTTCAAAAGGAAAAAACCATTACCTCTAATGCAAACCATGATCTTCATTTGTTTATAGGGACAGTATTGCAATTCTACTTGCTTCCTAAAGCAAAGTTTCCGTTTATATACCTTATAGTTTTGCTTTATATTAATTAGAAGTATGAATTTTGTCAACTTTAGTAACATAATAGCTAGTTTCTTATTAATTGTAATCTAAACAATGTCATTTAAAGACAATTTCAAATCGCGGAAATGAAAAAAATGCCTTTTTAATACCTTGTTCATATTATCTCAATATATCACTTTTATTTCATCAGTAAAGCATAAGACAATCTTGATAAAGTTGTTATTACTAAGTTGTAAGCTACTTTTTCTATCCCTTCATTCTTTCTTCCATCTGTTAGAACAATGGCATTGTTTCATGCCACAGCAGAATCAAGGTTTTGTTACAATTTTCAGATTTAATATGGTTAAATATATAATTTAACAAATACTTCTAAATATTATGTTCGATTTAAACTAACAAACAAATATATAATTTTTTAAACATAATGAAATGCAAATTACACTTTTGCTGGACACTTAAGCAGGATACAATGTAGCTTACAGAACAACAAATAAAAAGCCAAACAGCTATCAGACACAGCATTAATAACAATACCAACACATACAATAACCCAGGAGTATACAAACTAAAATGCAACAACTGCAATAAGTTCTATATTGGACAAACAGGCAGATCTTTCACCGAAAGATATAAAGAACACAAAAGGGCACTGCACACTACTATTGAATCCACCTTCGCAAATCACCTCATGGACACTAAACACTCATGCAAAAGTATGGAAAATAACATGAGCATCCTCCACACATGCAACAAAGGCCATAAATTGAACACACTAGAACAGTTTGAAATATATAGACATAGCAACACACATAAAAATGACATCTTAAATGAACAAACACAACACAGATCACACATACTTTTCGATCACATCACTTCTAACTTTCAAAAAAATGGTACCGAGGAAGCACAACAGCAGCATTCCTAGTGGCAAAAATACGAGGCTGAAGAAGTCGTAAGATGAAAACGTTTTCTCCAAGTGTAAGTTAATAATTAACAACTTTTAGTTAACAAATGCCTGGTCGCAAGTAAAGCAAAAGTGTAATTTGTAATTTACAACCAGCTCGTCATGAACAGCAACAAAATTTCTATGTATAATGAAATGGTTTATGACTATCCAAACTTTAAATTTTGTAAATTTTTCTATTGTTTAAGTGATTAATAAGATTCACTGAATGTAATGGACTACAAAATTCAAGAATAATAAAATGTAAATCAAATACTATATATGAGTATTTATGCAGCTAAATTATCAAATGTGTCAAAATAATTTCAGATTGAAGCACTACCAGGTATAGTAAAGGCTGTGGCAGGTAGATGTGAAATATATTTAGATGGCGGTGTTCGAAATGGTACTGATATCTTTAAAGCAATAGCTCTTGGAGCTAAAATGGTAAGAATCTGATGATGATATATTTTAATAATTTTTTTATATGATAATATTAATTTCATTTAATATTAACTTTTAAATGGTAGTGCACCGTTCCTTAGACTAAATACCAAAGAAATACCTGTCTTGGAAGAGAGTTTTTGAAGTAACTGGAACACCACTTTCAACATTTCCTCCTGTTGACATTCCAACTTGTTTTGATTCAATCCAGTGAGCACTTTGTTACTTGATAGACTACACTTTACTGTTTATATTACTTTTATATCACTGTGTGAATACATGAGAAGTGCTTTGTGTTGTACATGTATTAGTTTAGGGGACTTATTAGTGGTAAAAACTAAGAACAACAAACAATTGTAAAAGTTTACATTCATAGCTTAAAAAAAAAATGAATGAACACACTACGAAAATACAACTACAAAATAGCTTACTCAATACACAACACTCAATAAACAATTTAAAACAAACAACCAAATCGACGACATTTACAACGACACTGGAGTTTACAAACTAACTTGCAGTTTTATGCCCCAGTTTTTACATAGGCCAGACAGGGAGGTCCTTCTACACACGTTACCAATAACATATAAAAGCACTAACAAACAATAACTACCAATTAAACTTCACCGATCATCTCAACTCCACAAAACACAACTACATAGACATAACATCTAACCTACAAATTCTTTATAAACAACACAGAAATAACCAACGCTACACAACCGAACAGTTCGAAACATACAGACACTTAAAAATACACCCTACACACATACTCAATACACAATTACATTACAACTCACACACACTTTTGACATCATAACTCCTAATACTCAAAATTACACCCACACCACCATAATATCCCACCCCTCCTTAACCTACGTAAACCTTGAGATCAGTTACGGTCTGAGTTGACAATGGGACACATCTCCCGAAACGGCCGTCCTCAGCAAATATAAGTAAGTGCTACTATAGGTAAGTTTTTGGAATCATCAAACATTAATAAAAATGTTAAAGTTCTACTGTTTGTCATGGACAATAAAATCCATAGAAAATATTCATAAAAATAAACTAATTATTATTTTCTCTTCAGCTAGTATTTTTTATTATTTTAGTCAAAATTTTATGCTTACATTTTCACTTACTCTTCCTTGATTCATACATAACACTCAAACTGAAACCTATTACTATTAGTAATGTTATAACTTATAAAGCATGACATATTTAATGTTCAACATATAAAAGGCATTTTTTACAAGAGATATGATTGATCAACAACTGCAAAATCACATGTTTATAAAATTCTTCCAACACTGGTATTCATGGAATACTTTGAGTCAACATTTGCAAAATAAAGATAAAACTTGGTTTTGTTTTAAAAGGTTTTTGTAGGAAGGCCTGCATTATGGGGTCTTGCACATAGTGGGGAGGAAGGTGTTAAGAAGGTGCTTACCATCCTGAGAGATGAATTTCACACCTGTCTTGGCCTATCAGGTAAGCTTTGTTCATCAGTATTTATTTACAAGATCTTGGGAAATAACAATTTAAAAAATAAGTAAAATATGTTGTACTTTAACAAAATACTGCACTTGTAACACAAAGACTGTAAGTTTTTGATATAATTTAACATTTTATATAAAGTGTATCTGTACGATTAAGGTATTGTGTTGATTTTAAGATGTGTTATTGGCAAACATTATATTAATAGAAATTAAATTTTTTTTTTTGTTATTCTAGATAGTTCTGATTAATTGATTTATCACTTACATTGATTCACTTTTTCAATAGGTTGCAAGTCTATATCAGATGTTAAGAAAGAAATGGTGGTTCATCAGAGTTTTTTTTGGAAGCTGTGAAGACTAAGTGCTATTGTCACAGAACATTTTTTTATTAATAAAATAAAATAAAAAAGTTGTATATAATGTTAATTTCTAAGAGTTACAATAAGAACATTGTGTGTGAATTAATATAGGGAAATATTTATTCTAAATTTGTGTTACTTATTGTGAATTTTGTACACTACTATAACAAATTAAACAACTTCAATTGTTTAGATTTATTTTTTCATCACCATTTTCTAATACTTTTTATTTTTGTAACATTTATGGAAAATTTTTAAGATTCTTTTTCAATCAAAGAAGTACAAGGTAATCAACATTTCAAACATTCTACAGTCTAACATTTTGTTATATATTACAAACGGTTTAATAACAATATACTTTTTCAGTTTAAAAATTGATGATGGCTTTTTCAATTTAGTTTGAATATCTAATTAGACATTCTCCATCACTCGTCACTTATATCCCCTCTCAAACTAACATATAATTGTTTATATTACACAACTATTAATAAATAATTAAGTAAGATTTTGAACAATGTTTAATATAAAATCCCTTATCCGTAGGTCAGTAAGATTTCCCATTCAACTTGACAAGTTTGCAGGAGTAGTTGCCAAAAAGTTAATAATTTTTGGTATATTTGCTGATTCCATCTTCACGTGAGCTACTAGTTTTAACTAAACACTAGTAAATATTTACTAACTTGCCTATAGTAGCACTTACTTATAGTTGTTGAGGACGGCCATTTCAGGAGATGTGTCCCATTGTCAACTCAGACCGTAACTCTTAGTTATGGAGTTGCGGGAGTTACAGTCTCAGTTGACAATGGGACACATCTCCCAAAACGGCCGTCCTCAACAAATATAAGTAAGTGCTACTATAGGCAAGTTAGAAAATATTTACAAGTGTTTAGTAATTTTTGGTATAAAATGTACAAGTTCAAGATATGTACAAAAAACTCTTAGTCAAAAATAAAACATTTTACATAAACCCTTACGCATGTTTCAATTACAAAGCAAATTGTCTTCAGAAGTAATTATTACAAAAAGAACTCTGTAAAATAACGGAGCTTATTGCGTGGAGTTATTTTTAATATCTTCTGAAGATGTTGCTTTGCAATTGAAATGTATGTAAGGGTTAAGGTAGAAAGTTTTATTTGTGGGTAATCCATTATGGATTAGATTATTCATGATCTAGGACTGACAAATTAATTCCTTGTGTCAATTAACTTGTATTTCAATACAAATGTATTTTCACTTATATATGTTTTATATGTGCACTTTTGTATCTTATGCAGGTGCAAATTTTTAATCATTATTTTGTTGATGAATTACTTTACTATATGATAATTAATTAATATTTGTAATTATAATTAGTAAAGATAAATTGATAATTAGTTATGGTTTGAAGTTTGTGTTAATTCTAGGTTACTACTAAGTTAAATATCAGTAAGTTAAATTTTTAAAATAAAAGTCCAGTGAATGCTTCTCTGGCAGATTTTGTCAAGCAGTGGTACAGGTTTTGGCTCGTGTCAGATCTGCTTGTTTCAAATTTTACCTGTGCCAGCGGTCTACAGGTAAGTGTGGTTCCAGAGGAAAACAACGGCCAAGAGGAAGAGTCTGCGTTCTCTGAGTAGGTAGACCATCGCAACCTGTTTATGTATATATTCTGGTTCAGGAAAGTATGTAGAATATGATGGTGTAATTTAAATAAATATTTAAATTTACAATATTTAATTTTAAATATTAAATTTAAAATATTTAAATAAATAAATTTAAATCTTTTAAAACAATTTTGATAAATAGTCAACAATTTAAAAAAATTTCAAATTTTGATAGTAACTAAGTAAATGTTGCATTAATATATTTATAAAGCAATGTAATTGTTTATGATGTGCTACATTTATTTCTTTAGATAGAAATATAAATTTTGAAAATAAGGAAAGAAATTAATACAATCTAAGTAATAATAAAACACTTTTAACTTCAAATAGCAAGAAAAACATATAGTGACATAAATACCAGTGTCTATGTGTGGGTAGACCAGATACCAAATATACCTTTTACACCTCAGAGTTACCAAAATGCATGTTTTGAGAAAATCCCATGACGAATAGCTTGAATCAAGACTTTAATTCCATACACAATTTATGGCAGGTGCACAGGTAAAGTCAGGTTGGGTTCGAAAAAGGCAGGGAAAGATCGAGATGTTATAAAATCCTTTCGAAAATAAGACTAAAATGACAGTTACGGATTGCACGTAATGAACTTGAAATGCAAAATGAGTGGTTAAACATAGGTTGGTTTTGCATCTCATTAGCTCTGAAGTGGCATACTTTAATACATGACTGGTCACCCTCCCTATTGAACTTCTACCTTAATGGCTTCCAGATGACCGTCCCAGATTAGAGTAACTTAGTAAGATGGGATAAAACCTCTGACAAATCTTGCTAAACTTGTGGTGAGGCAATAGGTAGAGCCTGGAAGTTATTGGTAGGCCACAAAGTGCTTCTTGATAGGACTCACATTACTCATGCCATCATGGTAGAATATTTGAAAAACCATATGTGAAGCTGTAAGTCTCTCGGTAGCTAGAGCCCCAAAAGGATTGACCACAAGCAGAAGATAAATCCGCTTAATTTATCCACAGGCTCAAATGTAAAGACCAAGTCCTACTCAATCTTAGGTCCTGCACATGATTGGACTATTCTAATACTGACATATGAAAAGCCCTGTAAAATTCTAGAGGATATCGGTGTTTCGTCATCTAGACAGGATACATTTTTTTTCTAGAAAAATTAAACATATCCTGGTAGAACTAACAGAACTGTGGGAAGCAAACATACCCAAAGACTACACAATAAAAATGAATTCATATTATGGTCTAATTAATGAACAAACCAAAAATCAATATACGGTTAATTTATATGCGCGACAAGTGGGAGTAAGAGGTATACAAGCAAAACCTCTCTACAACCTACTAAAAGACCTTGATCTATCGAGAACTGCAGTAAGTTCTACTTTAGAACAAGTATCTAAAGCTGCATTAGCAGGCTCGTATGAAATTTAGCTAGGTAGGGGGGAGGGCTAACATGAGTAATAAAGGTGAGTGTTGATGATCATCATAAAGAGACCTCTTTAATCTACGGCTGGAATTACAAGTTCTGGGGCTACTCAGAACTTCTGGGGCTACTCAGGGTAACTTCCTCTGTCACAATGGACCTGGCAACGGCGCAGTGAATTCATAGAATGGTAAGAAGTTTATCTCTCTCTCTCTCTCTCTCTCTGTTCTAGTCATAGGAAGTTGAAAATACTATGTATATTCATCTTAAGAACATTATCTAAAAATCAGTTTTTACAAAAATGTCAAGATATACATTTTATAGGGAATTTATTCTAGAGTAAATATAATATTCTATATATTCTAATAAATATAATATAGTAGTAGTTATAGAAATATTATGTAGTAGTAAAAGAAAACTACAGAAATATGAAATATTGCCTCTCTGATGTTGTTACACACATCAAGATACTCAATCAATATTTTACAGGACATTATGTAGTGTTATAATAGGCACTGAATAAATTATTAAGCAAAAAATTAGAGTTTAAAATCTCAGCTTTTCTAGTATGTTTTGTTGCATTTAACAAGTGATCCAGTATAATATTTATGTATCTAAAAATTACAATGTCAAGAAATGATTGAATATAGCCTACATATGAATTACAGTGGCCATTGTAAGACAGTGTTTCCAGCTGATAAAATATAGGCTAACTATCCTAACCAGATTTAGGGTTAATGTAGTACAATGTTATCTTTATTTGCATAAGATTATTTTACAAAATTAATATTATTTTAAGTCTATATTTTTATACAAAGTTTTACTCTAACAATTAAAAAAAAGTTACAATTTTATTAAAATGTTATCTTAACATTATTATTTCTTCTTATTTGGTAAAACAATCAGTAAATTTTAAAAACTTATGAAAAAATTTCCTTAATTTAACAAATTTAACAAAAATATATATGTATATATAAATACTTACAACATCTAATATATTGTAAAAAATATTTTCTATAATATGTAAACTATGTGATTTTAAAATAGACTTAATATTTTTGTGTGTTTGGTATTGAAATCGACTAAAGTAATGAAAAACAATACTACTAGTGGGAATTAAATTCATCTATTATTTTCTAACATGCTAATTTTTTGTTGGTAATATTGTAATTTGGCCTGTTCTACTTGAAGGTCCAAATTATATTATTTTGCTCTCATTTCAAGGTCTAATTCTACAAGTTTTAATTTCTTTACTTAGCAAAACCCTTCTTAGTTTTTTAAATGCTAGAGTTGAATGTCTTCTTATAACTTCAGCAGCACCATGGCTTGGGTGATGAGTAAAGCGTTTTCTCCTTTCTGGTTTGTATTGTTCTGTACCACTTCCACTTGACCCTAAAATATAAATATTTTAATTTTCAAACAACATTAAAAAAAAATTAATCTAAAGTTATATTACCGGTTTTTTAATTTGGTTGTACTTTGTTTTATATTTAGGGTTTGGCTGATTTTCTACTGTATCTGCTTGAAGTTGAAAAAAAGAATGAAAATGTCATAAACAATTTTTAAAAATTAAGGTTTTTTAATTTACTACTTTTTTAGTAATTTTTGTAAATTTTAGTGTTACAATGTGGACAAACTTTAGTATTATTTGAAATCTACTTTCAGAAAACAGCACATCAATTATGTGAATATGACTAACAAAACATTTCAGTTTTTGGTTTTTATAAAATTAAAATCATATACACAGTTAAACAACTTATAGCAATGAGCTGTACAGTGGAGAGTCAGTTGGACTAATGTAGACTGCTATTATTGTGGTGGCAATGTTATACGAGTACAATTGTAATTTATAAATAAACTATATAAAAAAAACCATTATAACAATACAGGGTAGGTGGTAAATAGATAATACTCCTAATGGAAATAATCATGTATTTAAAAATAAAACCATAAACAATTGTTTTAGATAGATCAGACATTGGCGCTTTTCAGTCAAATATCAAACAACCGATCTATCCAATATTGGTGATAAAAAGCGAATTTCCATCATAAGAAGCGACTTTGCCTATTTATGAGGCCTGTGTCAAAAATACCCTACCTTTGTCCAATAACTAGCCGTATCCAATACACCTTTAACTTTTTAAAATGTCTATAGTAACACTTACTTATATTTGTTGAGGATGGGCGTTTCGGGAGATGTGTGGCATTGTCAACTCAAACTGTAACTGATCTCAAGGTTTTTGTAGGGTAGTGTATAAAGGTGGGGGTGGGATATTATTGTTCGGGGGGGGGGGACTTTGTGAGTATTAAGAGTTATGATGTCAAAAAGTGTGTGTGAGTTATAATGTAATTATGTGTTGAGTATGTGTGTAGGGTGTAGTTTGAAGTGTCTGTATATTTCGTATTGTTTGATTGTATAACGTTGTTATTTCTGTGTTATGAAGAATTTGTAGGTCGGATGATATGTCTATGCAATTATGTTTTGTGAAGATGAGATGTTTAGCAAAGTTTTATTGGTAGTTATTGTTTGTTAGTGCGTTTATATGCTCATGGGAGCGTGTGTAGATAGACCTCCCTTTCTGGCCTATGTAAAAACTGGGGGACGAACTGCAAGTTAGTTTGTAAACTCCAGTTTGTAAATATCGCTGATTTTGTTGTTGGGTTTAAATTGTTTATTGAGAATGTTGTGTGTGTAGTAGGCTATTTTGTAGTTGTATTTTCGTAGTGTGTTGGTTAGGTTGTAGGTTTTGGATGGTCTGTATGGTATGGATAAGTATTGTATGGGATTGTCGTGTTGTGTGTTTGTATTTGGGTTATTGAGTTTGTTTTTTAGGCGGTTGTATAATTTGTCAATCATTGTTGTGTTGTATCCGTTAGTTTGTGCTATATGTTTATGGTGTTTAACTCTTGACAATGTTCTTCTTTGTCTAACAGTGTTTTAAGCAGGCGATACATCATAGTGTTGTAAGCGGCTAGTTTATGTTGGTGTAGGTGGCTTGAAGAGTTGTGAACGGTAGTATTGGTACTGGTGGGTTTTCGATATATGTTGAATTTATGTTTTTGTTTGTCTGTATGTTTAACTGTAAGGTCTAGGAAGTTGAGAGAGTTTTGTTGTTCTGTTTCGCTGGTGTATGTCAGTTTTAGGTGTATGGAATTAAGGTGTTTTAAAAATATGTGTGCTTGGCGTGTGTTACCTTTATATAATGTTATGATATTGTCGACTATATCAACGATATAATTTGTATAGTCATAAACTATTGTTTAAGGGATTAATTAAGATTCACCAAAGGTAATGGACTACAAAATTCAAGATATATTTAATGTTAGTTTTATGTATTTAAATGTTATTCAATCCAATAAGAAAAAATGTCTTCATACATAAATTTTTGTTTATTGAATACAAACATTATGTAAAAAAGAAAAAAATACACAAATAAATATATAATAGTGTCACACCGCCGTAAGAAGGCTAAATAACGCAGTAATCCCCCCAAGGTAAAATTTAGAAAGTCCTACCCCACAAAGGAAATTTTAACAAATAGCCTTCCTCATGCCATGGCTGGTGCTCATACTTATAATAGAGGTTCTATAAATTTAAAATATTGAAGCTTTACCTTTTTCGTCGTATTAAGATATAAGTGTTACCTCCGTAGTTGGATTCCTTGGGGTAAATCCCTTGAGATTTGTCCTTTGGAAACCGCTAGCACGAGCCTTTTCCTGCCTGGTCCCTTATGACACGGACCCTTTGGCTTCTCTTATTCAAGTCCGTATTTGACTTGCTATTTAAATTTAAAAAGACTGGAAAAATCAAGTACGTAAAGAACAGCTGATAATAAACGGAAACCGTATTGTGCTGCCCTCGGTGGCGACTAATGAAACCTTTTGGCGTTAATTCAAAAGAAAAATGTTACAGATCTCCCCCCAAAATAGAAACTGGGGATGGGTGAAATGATAAATGCCTTGTGCGTGTCTGTAGTATCCGATGTACAAATTTTGAGACACTCAAGGTGCAGAGGCAGAGCTTAGTCCCGGGAGTCCCCACCGATTAACTCGTCTATTGCTTCCTATGTGTGACAACCCTAAATCTCAACAAACATAGTAATATAAATGTACACACACACACTGCAACGCCCCCCCCGTTTTCTTTTACTTTTTTACTTATCGTAACGTTAGTGGTGTTACGGAGTTGTTACTTTTTATTCGCGCCTGCTTATCTCCGTTCCGCTCTCGTGCTCGTGTAGCCTCGAGCGTTCTTAACATTTGTCTTGTGTTCACCCGTTATTTGCCACGCCTAAACGCAAGCCACTTCCCGCTGATTCCTACCTTAAAGTTTGTACGACCCCACCAAAATGGTTAACATGTTTTGTCGGGTCTTTAAATAGTCATACTTGTCAGTAAAGTAGTCAGCTGGAAAGAAACACTATTAACATGAACACACAAAATTCCCCCCCCTCGTTTTCTTTTGCTTTTTTACTTATCGTAACGTTAGTGGTGTTACGGAGTTGTTACTTTTTATTCACGCCTGCTTATCTCCGTTCCGCTCTCGTGCTCGTGTAGTCTCGAGCGTTCTTAACATTTGTCTTGTGTTCACCCGTTATTTGCCACGCCTAAACGCAAGCCACTTCCCGCTGATTCCTACCTTAAAGTTTGTACGACCCCACCAAAATGGTTAACATGTTTTGTCGGGTCTTTAAATAGTCATACTTGTCAGTAAAGTAGTCAGCTGGAAAGAAACACTATTAACATGAACACACAAAATTCCCCCCCCCCCCTCGTTTTCTTTTGCTTTTTTACTTATCGTAACGTTAGTGGTGTTACGGAGTTGTTACTTTTTATTCACGCCTGCTTATCTCCGTTCCGCTCTCGTGCTCGTGTAGTCTCGAGCGTTCTTAACATTTGTCTTGTGTTCACCCGTTATTTGCCACGCCTAAACGCAAGCCACTTCCCGCTGATTCCTACCTTAAAGTTTGTACGACCCCACCAAAATGGTTAACATGTTTTGTCGGGTCTTTAAATAGTCATACTTGTCAGTAAAGTAGTCAGCTGGAAAGAAACACTATTAACATGAACACACAAAATTTCCAAAGAATCTTACCATCTTAGAAAATCTGCAGGCACAGCAAGGGGGCGTGCAAAATATGATCATGTTCAAGTTACCTTCTTTAAAGGCTCCTGTGTTCTTTAAACATGACCTGTCAGTAGATCTCGTCTCTGGACTTCTTTATAAAAAACCAACTAATGTTCAGAATAGCTCATTTATTTTACTATAAATTTGTCCTCAGGAGAGAACTCGTTTGAAGAAACATTAGGCCCTGAATTTTCTATATTTATTAATTAATGAAATTTAATTAAAATTGTGATTTGATTTAACAACCATTATTTATTAGTTTGAAAAAACTAAAAGTTTTATTTGTTGTTCAACACAGGATAAATTTAAATACCAAAAGTTTTTATAATACATTTAATTACTTGTTTTTAAAATAAAAATAAATATATTTTCAACTAAAATACATTTGACTCTCTCTTTACTATTTCTTAGTTTTCCTTATAATCACAAATAATTTTTAAAATTTTTCTTATATTTTATATATTTAATTTCTACATTTTATATAGGTTAATCCATTAATTACATTTACATATTTAAACCAAAAATCTTTCCTAATTTAACATAATAAAATTATATATCCTTTGATTTTAAGATTGAATTGATAAATTATACGTTTTATAAAAAATAGTTTTAAAATTTGTATAATTCTATAAATCTGGTTTTCCTGAAAATGATTGGCTTATGGCCAAACTCACTTTATGAATTTAATATTTATTATTTATTACTTAAGCATTTTTATCATACAAATTATTTTTACTGCATTTAACATTTATTTAAAGTTTCTACTTAGAGTGAAGTCATAGTTTAATTTTAATTGAAAATTTCGAATCTAATATTTTTAACTTCCTAAATTTGACGTTATTTAATATAATAGAGAAAATAACTTGCCAAGAATTTCCCTGCCGGTCCTAGAGTCCTCTCGTCTTGATTCCAGAACCCTGGACACTGGAAGTAGCCATCCCTGGTAAGTCGTTGGAAGTCCTTCTCCATTCTCCCCAGATCTTCACTTCTCGGAGGATGAGTCTGAAGCCCTCGTCCGTGGATCGAATTAGACGGAGGAAACGTGGTTGTTTGGTTCAATCTGGCCCTTGGTGGTTGTCCTAGGCGCGGACCGGCATAGCGACCGTTAGCACCTCGTATTAAAAATTGTTCACAGACTGCCTTACAGGTCCTCAAGTCTCTGCATTTATTGCGGCTACAAACCCTTCCCCACCCGCTCTTAGCTCGTCGCTATCTCCGTGCGTTTTTCTTGTACGGGCGGGTTGGACAATGTATTCGATTAAACCTGCATAATTCTGTTATCGGTTTTGGAATACTGTCTATTTCTTTAAAATCGCTGTAACTTTTTTGTTATTTAAGTATTTTAGATTTGGTTTTCACTATTGTTCTTTTTGGATTTTGCTGGTCATTTTAAAATGTCAGTGATAGTTCTACGTGGCTTAGTTCTTAAGTTAGCATTTTTCGACACTCAGAAAATTTTCACTGCACTCCCGTTTGTCAAATTTAGTTAGTTATTACAGTTTTATTTTATTTTAATTTTCAATTTGTCTTAATAATTATTCAAGATTTTACTGGGTTCTTCACTCTTTACAACGTTTCATTATACAATAAATTAAAACCTTATTATTTAATTATTAAATTTGTTGTTCAAAAATTTTAAATTATTAATTTCTCAACTTGAGTGGCCATTTTGACCGTCTCAACACACACACACACACACACACACACACACACACACACACACACACACACACACACACACACACACACACACACACACACACACACACACACACACAGACACACAGACACACACACACACACACAGACACACACACACACACACACACACACACACACACACACATACACAGACAAACACAGACACACACAGACACACACACACACACACACACACACACACACACACAGACACACACACACACACACACACACACTCAGACACACTCAGACACACACACACACACACAGACACACACACAGACACACACAGACACACACACACACACACACACACACACACACACAAACACACACACACACACACACCCTTTGCTGGGACTTGAGGATGTTTTGTTTGATCTTGTGCCAGAAGTTTGTGGGGTTCGTGGAATTCGGAGGAAGAAGTTCGTCCATACGCCAAGTTAGGGAAAGAGGGGATTTTAGATTAAAATTGAACATCAGCCTATTTGGTGAAGTTTTGGGGGTTTCGTGTATGGCTGCATTGAAAGCTAACTGTAACCACATGTGGTTAGGTCGCAGGAGTGGAAGGCTATAAGGGCAAATTTTATATTTCTGTTGAAGCGTTCCGTGTTTAGAGGCTAAGGGTGATAGAGCGACAGGGTGACGTGTCTGACATCATGAGAAAATCAGAAATTGCAAAACATATGTGAAGTGAGACAAGTGGCGTTATCGGAAACGATGTTTTCCGAAAATCCAAAATGCTGAAAGATATTAGATGAAAGTGCTTGAATGGTATTGGCGGTACTACCTTCGCGGAGAGGAAATAACCAGGTGAACTTTTGTGAATTGGTCGACGGCGATCAATATCATGGTATTTCCCTTGCCGGTGCGAGGGAGTTTACGACGAAATCAATGTGGATTTTTTTCCCATAGGTCTTTGAGGTGGTTCTGCAGAATGGAGGCCGAACTTACACTTCAGGCCGGGTTTACTAGTAACGCAAGATAGAATCATGGTAGTACGCAAAAACCATGTCTATTAAAGATTTAGGTAAATGTATGCATGAGGGAATACCTATGTGATTTTTCAGGCACAATACATTTTTGCTGAGACAGAATCTATTTGACTCGATCTTATTTTCCAATTGATCAATTATTATTGTCAGTACCAAGTCAGTTTCCTGTTAGGCTCTGATATCTGTAAAAGCTAGAGGGAATTGACATAATATATTAACTGTCAGGTGATTTTCTTTATCTGTTTGTGTGTCTATATCTTCAGGGTTGAACATACGGGACAGTGTATCGGAGATTATGTTTAGCGTTCCTCGGATATGATTGACGATAAACTTTAGTGAAGTCATTTTGGCGATCCATTGCCCGAGTTCGCCTAGCTGACGGGGACGTGCGATGAGCCAAGAAAGAGTTTGATTGTCGGTTTCTAAATAAATTCCCTATGTTCTAAATACTGGCGAAACTTTACGGTACCATGTAATATGGCAAGGCATTCGAGTTCGTAGGCCGATGAAGCCTTTTTCTCCGCTACCGTTAGGGTTCTAGAGGAATAAGCGATAGGTTGTCTAACACCATCAGTCTTTTGTAACAGGCGGCATCTAGTGCGCAAGAATTGGCGTCAGTTTGCAAAATGAAGGGTTTTGTAAAATCTGGCATACGGAGGACTGGAGGTTGCAAGATGGCTTGTTTCAGGAGTCTAAAGGACTATTCTTGGGCCTCCTTCCAAAAAAGTGTAGGGTATTTCCGCCTTCAAAGATTCAAGGGTGCCGCGATTTAGGAGAAATTGGGGATAAATTTAGCAAAAAATAGTCATACCTATAAATCGCACGACCGCATTGGTGTTCTTAGTTGGGGGGGGGGGATTTTCTATGGTGTTGGTCCTGCTAGTGTCGATGGTAACGCCTCGGGATGAAACCAAATGTCCCAGGAAACCCATCTCCTCTACGCCAAAGTCGACCTTATCGGGGTTAACCGTCAAGCCTGACCGGCGTAGACGGATGAGCGAATCGCGGAGATGCCGTAAATACTCCTCCCAGGAATTAGAGTAAACTAACAGGTCGTATAGGTAATTGAACGCATGCTGGTATTTTATGTCCGAAAAGACCTGGTCTAGAAGGCGAGTAAGAATCTACGGATTGGTACTCAAACCAAATGGGACGTGAGTAAACTGATACAGGAGCCAGGGAGTGCAGAAGAAGGGAGTGGTAAGATGTTTCGACCGTTGTGTGAGTGGGATCTGGTGATAAGCAGAATTTAAATCAAACACGGAAAAGTATTTGGCGCCCGCGAACATATTGAAACAGTGTTGGAGACTTGGCAGAGGGACCGCTTCGATCACAATGTGTTGATTTAAGTTTCTATAATTGGGGACCATTCTGACTTTCTTTTTGTGCTCCACTAGAAAGGCGGGCGATGCGTATGAGGACTTACTAGGTTCTATAATGCCTTTATTTAGAAGGTCTAGGACATGCTCCTTAAGTTTGGTCATCTTGGGTGGCGCTAACTGATATGACTGGGATATTTAACGTTGTCTTTGAGTTCAGTCCAATATATTGTACTCCCATAAGTTGGTAAGGCCTAGTCTTTTGGTCAACACGTCGAAAAACTCGTGAATCATACTCGATATCTGTTCATACAGTCCGGAGCGAGATGTCTCAAATAGGATATTTCCGAAGAGGACGATGGGTTCTCGCTATGATTAGTGGAAATGAGGACAGACACGAGTGAAATTATATTGTTGGGGCAGAAACTAAACTAAACTCTCCTGGATGTGAGATGGATGGTCAAACGGGTCTTATTAATGAAGTCAGCTCCCAAAATGAGATTGCAGGACAGCTAGGGTGCCACTAAAATTTTAAATTCCCAGGTAAATCTGTCAATCTTAACGTGACATGACACTCCGTTCGTAATTTGTAAGGGTTGTTTGGAGGCCGTATAACAATTTGGCAGGATACTATCGGAAATAGCTTCCTTTCTCGAGCTTATCTCCCTTAACAAATCGGCTGACATTATGGTTCTTACTGAACCCGAATCTAGGAGAGCGGGAGTTTCGGAACTCGAGAGATACTTGGAGGAACAGGAGCCTCTCGTAGATTCCCGAAGGACTACCTTTAATTTCCCGACTGAAGGGATTGCTCTGAAGCTGCAGCCCTCGTCCACTACCGATGGTACCTATTCTGGTGAGTGCTTTAGTACTTAGCCTATAGGGAATTCCCTGAGTTATATTGCGTTTCCTTTAAAAGCCTTGCAATACCGACGGTAATGTCCTGGTTTTTGCAGGCTACGCATACTGGCACGAAAGACTTAACCTAGTAAGTTATTGTTCTACATAACACACAATAATGCAGCAATAATGCAATAGGCCAAAAAAATTAATGAATAAAATATGATAGCATTATAAATATTGTATTGCTAATAAAAGTTGAAATAAATACGACGGTCGAATAAGCAAAAGCTTTTTATTTTTCATTTTATTATTTTTTTAAGAAGTTAAACTTAGTTGTATAGTAGGGGAACAGATTATCTGTTTTCTTACGATAAAATAAGAGTAACTCGTAACTCCTGAATTCTACTGCTACGATTACATGTTTAAACAATAATAAGTTACACAATTCTTTCTGCGTATGATTTTACACGTTTCAGTTAGCATTTGTCTATTTTAACAGATTAAAAAAAAATAAAACTATAAATTACTTATCGCTACCGCCATATACATTCTTTTTCGAAATTATTGTTATAGATATACTTACGAAAATACGCGTCCTTATTCGTTAATTTTTTTTTTTGAGCCTAGAAGGCTGTTGACGGCCCTCTCAGCTTCATCATTGGATGCGAAGCGCTTTCCAGAAACAAATTTCTTCAGGCTTGGGAAGAGAAGGAAGTCCGAGGGTGCCAAATCAAGAGAAGGTGCTTTCTTAGGTAGAATTTTATTAGTAAAACAGTTAGGCCTATTAGTATAGAACGTTCCTGAACATATCTTAAGCCTGTATTGATATTGATAGTAACGTTTTCTTTTTATTTGGTCTGAGGTACAAATTCATTAAAATTATGCAAAAACGTAATGCTACACAGTATGAAAGTGTAGAGGTGTTTGTGAAATCACTACATTTGTCACGTCAGTGAATCACTCCGTGAGGCGGAAAGACTATGCATAACTGCTACTCCGCACTGAATTTTGTTTACCAAACTTTAAATCGATAAAAAAATGATGCTACATAAATTACGAAAAAAATACCAATGAAAACAGCATTGTGACATTTTTGGAATGTTCCTTACAAATATTAAGGTGTTTTAGGAATATTAATATTTACCCACTATGTATTGTGCTGAGATGTTGAGTAATCATTGTTCCTTATCTTGACTACGTAATCCTAAGCTTGTTCTGTTTCCCTCAGTAGTTCATTTGTAATTCAATTGTGAAGACGAGCACTATATTGTGCGTCTGGAAAGGTAAGTACATTTCTTTGTATTGTGGGTAGCCTATGTCTTAGACTACTGTCTTTATGATACGTTTATTATAGAGTTTGATCATTTGCCTGCTGTTATAGAATTACTATTTCTTCATAAATGCTACTTATTGTTCACATTTACTTTAATTTTCGCGAATTATGCTCTTTCATGAATCCTGGTTTCCTGTAGACCAATCTACAGGAGAATATTTTCTAACAAGCCAGTTTTTGGAAGATCATTTCAGAGAATGAGCTTAACTCGGATCTCTCAAAAATTATTGGGAAATTGTCAGTTTTAGCGGCCACCTGAGATATATATTGAAAATTGTTCAAAGCCCCAAAATAGGACGATACAAGATTTTTTTTTTAAATTTTACTCGGAAATTTATTTTTTATTAATTTAAAGTTGGGTAAAAAATATAGTGCGGAACATTAAGTTGTGCACCGGCCGTGGAGTGATACAGTGCCGTCACACATACATTACGAGTGCAGATATTTGAGAAACAACGTTTTGGCTTAATTTTAAAGGGTTTTGCATACGTAAATTTAAATATACTTAAAAAGTCTCCAGTTAGGATAGATTTGGTTCTAAATTTAGAGTTAATTGTGAGATAGAACGGCCACCTGTGATTAAAATTGAAAATTGTTCAAAACAACAAAATAAGACGATATCCACAATAATTTGTAAAAATTTTATATGGAAAATTATTTTTTATCAGTTTAAAGTTGGGTAAAAAATTCAGTGCAGAGTAGTAAGTTGTGCATCATCCGCGAAGTGATACAGTGACTTTCAACTGTAGTTGGTCTTTTAGTAATCTAATCTTTATGAACAAAAACATATCCTGAAGCTATATTTATAACTATTATTTTTGCTGAACACTTGTAAATATTTACAAACTTGCCTATAGTAGTACTTACTTATATTTGTTGAGGACGACCATTTTGGGAGATATGTTCCATTGTCAACTCAGACCGTAATTTCGAGTCTGAGTTGATAATGAGACACATTTCCCGAAATGGCCGTCCTCAACAAATATAAGTAAGTACTACTATAGGCAAGTTTGTAAATATTTACAAGTGTTTAGTGAAAACTAGTAGCTCACGTGAAGATGGAATCAACAAATATGTAGCCATTATTTTTGTTATTGCCTGGGAAGGTTACTTTTATATATCTACTGTATATTGAAATGTATCTATGAAGTAGGAAGCAAGAATTTATAATTATTTACTAATTTGCTTTAATACTTAGCAGACAAAAATTAGCTTGGTTGAGCCAATATACAAGAGTTGATTAAGGTGATACACTGATGAAGATTGCTTAGTGGATCTGAAAGCATTTTGCCTCAGTTTATAAAGTTTTGTTGAACTCGGTTTTACAAAAGAGTATATATATATATATATATAAACAATAGTTTATGACTCTCTGAACTTTAAATTTAGTAAATTTGTTAAAACTTACTAAGACAGAACGTTTTCGATCTCTATATGCCGATTTTCATCAGTGTCTTCTCACTGATGTATATATATATATATATATATATATGTATCGTGATATTTCACATTGTTCATTATTTTTCCGTAGCACTGACTTTATGAAGTTATTATTATTAATTGTAAACAATTTTTTTCCACCACTAAGTGCAATAATTTTACCTTATGTGATGAGACACCTTTCGGTCACTTGACCATTGTTGAATCACTCAACAATATTTTTCTTTTTTCTTATGAAAAATGAAAATAGATCAACATTGGTAAATAAATCTTCAAAGAAATAACAGTACACTACTAAACTATATAATGCTCTTTTCACTACTAATAATTCATAAAGACTTTCTTCACTATATTCATTCAATAGAGATGAACCCCAAGTTTTAGCAGGAAACAAAAATCTTTATTTTTCTTTAGAAATAAATTCTCACTGAAAAAATAAATTCACTTGGAAAAACCAATTAAAACAATTGTGCAAATCCTCTTGATTTGAAAGTTACACTAAAATTCTAATGACAAATTTAAAAAAATATAAATTATAAAATCAAACCAAAACTTATACAAAATATATCTTTAGGTTTAAAAGTGTGTGATTTAGGTAACACGAGATATCTTGAACTTTTATCACCAACATTACTTCCAATTAACCATGGTTAATGTGTCAAGGCATTGTTTTTCATAATATGAATGTTTAATGCACTAATTTTCTTTTTCTACAGAAGCATTCATGAACCATGATTTTTAAAAACAGTATATGATTAACATAAAACATGTTCCTCTAGTTTGTGGTAGAATCACTTCTGTTTCAAAATTGTCTGCCCTTTAAACCTTTTAAACAAGTATTGAATAGCTATTAATTACAAAAATCTTTCTTAAAAAATTCAACCATTTGGATACATTTGAAAAATAGCAATAGTTTTCAATTTATCATATAGCAAAAATTTGCTTGAAAACAGTGTTGTATATAGTTGATTTGTCTTCTATTTGTTGTGTTAATAAAGTGTGTGATCTATTGTACTGTATAAGAAGTCAGAATGAATAATTTCGCACAAAGTGTTTGCAAGATAAAACATTTACAAAATTCCAAAAAATCAAATCTTATTTACCACAAAATGCAATAACACATTTCATTAAAGGACAGAAAAATTTTCTACTAAAAATCAATAACGTAAAATAGATCATTTCCAATAAAGCATTTATCTCTAAACAACCAGAAATACAGCTGTTAAATATGTTATACACTACTAGCTGATATCTGTAGGAGTATTCATAGCTAATAACAATATATTGCTACATAGCTATTATTCAGCAGTAATAGCAATATTTCAGAAATGGACACTGCTGTCATGACTTGAAATAATTCTTAAGTGTAAATTTTGAAAAACTAGAAAGTAATTTTTTTGATAAAACACCATATAAAATAAGAATTTTTTCGTAGTTCCTTGTTGAAATCATCTTGAATACAGTAATTAAATTATAAATAATTACTGCATAACTGAATGACTACTTTTGAACTTATTTGCTGACGTGTTTTGACGTATGATTCAACAAAGGTCAAGTGACCGAAAGGTGCCTCATCACATAAGGTAAAATTATTGCACTTAGTGGTGGAAAAAATTGTTTACAATTAATAATAATAACTACTTAATAATAAAATATGCCCAGACTGTAATAAAATATACATAGGCCAAACAAAAAATAAATTAAAAGACAGATATCAAGAACACCTCAATGCATACGTCAAACCTGAAACTTATAACTCAAACTTAGCTACACACACCATCAAAAATAAACACACATTCCCCACATTAGAAAACGTACACCTAATAAAAAGAAGTACAAAAAGGACTCAAAATGACAATCTGGGAACAACTACAAATTTATAAACATAAAAAAATAATATCATAAACAAACAAATACATATAAAATAAAAAATCCATAAATTATTCAACCCAATAGACAAAATTAACCCCAAAACAAACTAAAAAGACTCACACAGTGCAGTGAATCTGAAAATAGAACATAACAATACACCACACCTTGTGACAACGGAAATTCCACACAGCTCACAGTCTACTACAACCCCTGGCCAGTGATGCCCGAGGATGGAGATACTACCAATCTTTGAAAGTTAACTCGCATAAATACCAAGTAAGATTCTTGTTTAAGTACATATAGTGAAAGTGATATATATTCCAAACTGTTCCCTTTGATGACGAACAGTGAATCCATCCCTGTTTCAGGTGTAGTAAAATTTTTAATCTATGTTTTTGAAATATTTACTCATGCTTTTAAATTTGTTACAGATAATCTGGTTTGGATAAAATAATGATGTCTGGACCAAACTTGTGCAACTTGGATGAATATGAAGCCTTTGCCTTGGACGCCTTGCCAAAAAATGCTGGCGATTTCTTCAAGAGCGGTGCAGAACATGAACAAACAATCAAGTTGAATAGGTCTGCTTTTAAACAGTAAGTTTCAAATTTGAATTGACTAAATTAAGTGGGTTCCCAGTCAAAACTAAACTCAATCTGAATTTATCTATATATATGAAGGAAACGAGTTCTAGTTAGTAACAACTCAATTGCATTTAGGTATATGAATGAATTGAATTCTTAGTATCAAGATCTCAATCTGTATTTAATTGAAAGAATAGAGTGAATTTTTGATAGTAACTACTCAGTCTGTAAAAGTATTTATGCATATCTAGACTTCATATTTAGTCTCAGTCTCATTCATATTTATCTGTTTGAATGAAGTTCAGTAATAATTGAATTTAAATATATTTATCCATAAGAATGAAGTGAGTTTTTGGTAAAAAATAAACTTACTCTTAACCTATTTTTAAGGTTGAAGAGAGTTGTAGGTAATAACTGAACTCAATTAATTTGAATCCATAAATATGAATGAACTTAGTTCACCATGATATCTGAACTAAATTCCATTCACATTTATTTGTACAATATAACCAAGTTTTTTTTATAGATCTTTTGAATATTTTTTTAATCAATCTTTCAAGATGAAAGCGTTAATGATTTTTATGAACTTAAATTTTAATTACTACAGGTATTTGGAGCAAAACTGGTGAATTTGTAATAAAAGGCTAAATAGGAATAACCTTTAACAAAAATTAGTTTTTAATGAAATTTTATGTACAGTTCATTTGCAAGGTAAACTATCCTCAGAGACATATACATATATAATGAATCTTAATACCAGTGTCTCAGAATATCAGTACTGTATATTTTGGTGTATCTAAGGATGATTATTTTGTAACTGAAATGCTTCCTAAATAGTTTGAAATGCCTTTACAAAATACTTATGTAAAGAGATACATAAGTGTTCTTATTGATTTATTCTTAAATTTTAAGTTTGTGCAAGTTGTAGTCTCAAATTTCTAATCTGTCCCTGATTAAGAACAATTAAGGTAAAAGAATGATTCAATTACTGACCCTTAAACAGAATATCATTCAAGTGGATGTTTTGTTTAACTTTTTACTGCAAATTTTTCACATTTTCCTTTTCTCTTTGGAGATTCTAATATATAAATACTCTGAATTCATATTATTGGATCTATGTGTTTTAGATTACGAATACGCCCTCGAGTGTTGATCGATGTCTCAGAAAAGTCATCTGAATGTACAGTCTTAGGGTGTCAGGTATCTGTGCCTGTGGGTATATCCCCCTCTGCTATGCAGAAAGTGGCTCATCCTGAAGGAGAGTGTGCTAATGCTAGAGGTACATTCTAATCAATATTGTTATTAACAAATGACACTGTTAATATAGTGTCTCTATGATTATTTATTAATTGAATAATTAATGAGCATTCGCAATGATAAGATAGAAAATCTTATTTCTTAAATGCTGTGTAAATAAGGTACTACATTTATTATGGGAAATTTTGAAATAATAACATAAATCAAATAACTTACTAAGTGATTAGAGGTGTTGCTCCAATCTACTTTCAAATGAGAAAAGAGTTCACCTACTGTTGTCTACTGGACCAGTAAAGTATATTGTACTCTAAAATATTTAAAATGATATCATATCTTTATGAAAATGAAAAATTTCCTTACCTATTATCAATGTCTGTAGAATGAGATTATTAAACATTGTTATAACATTTAAAATAGGTTTAATTATAACCAAAATATTGTAGATTTTTTCTCAGTAGATTTGAAAAATAGATACTGAACTTGTTTAAATTAGAAAACATCAAAGAACTTGATATTTATAAAAAAACATTATTCTTAGAAAAGAAAACATTTTGTCTGGAAGAAATAAATCTGTCAAATATATTGACTGGTTTTACCTAAAATGTTACAGTTATTGTATACATGTTTCTGTCTTTCGTATTAATAGAAAATTTAAGATTGTTTGAGTTTTTCTACAAAACAAGTCCTATTACCACTCATGTTTATCTTTGAAATAGAACAGATTAAAAAAAGTTACCTTTAAAAATTCTGGTATTTTCAAAATTGCATTATATGTGAAAAAACAAAAACTAATATCATTTGATGCTTTGACTGGTAAATTTAAAGAATAAAAAAAAAATTCAGAGGTAAAATGATTATAGTTATATTTGAACCTTTTCTCGAAGACGAATCAAATGAGATTAACTTTTAACATAATAAAATGAAAATTTTAAACAAATCACATCTCTGTAAAGCAAAAAGTACTACAAATGTCAAGTGCAAGGAAGAAATTTACTATACAGTAAACTCCCAATTATACGTGGAATAGGGTGGCCCGGCAACGCCGGATAACCTAATTCCCCGGATAATCCGCTATGAACAAAGAATACGCAAAACGATCGATAATCGATTATTATACCATAAGTTACACAAATAATGACCCCAGTTAATGCAATTCACAAATAATCTTCAGAGGACAAAATAAATACAGAAAATAATTTAAAATGTCTATGTATTTGACGGATTATAACATGTACATTTATATGTCTAACTATTTACAATATGTACATAAGTATATGTCAGAAGTAAGTATGTATGTACATATGTAATTTCCTTTACACATAATACTTTCACTTTTTAACAAAAAAATCTGTAATTTTTGTCTGTTTTTTTGTGAGCATTGATTTAGCTTTAATGTGCGATCTAAGTTTCTTGAGAACCATTTTGTCGCACAGTGAAGAGTCGTCTTGCTCCTCTACGTACTGAATAAGGCAATCGACGGACTTCAACGCAGTGTCATGGCTGATCTTAACCTCCTCATCTTCTATATCGTCATCTTCACTCTCTTCCAAGACCTTGCTCTTGAAGATAAATAAATGATCTTACACAGATATATGAACATTTATAAATCACAAATTGAAAAAAATAAGTATGAATGAAAACTTACCTAATGCTGAATCGATGATTTGATCATCAGGGAAATGTTCAAAACCCGGTTTTATACCGGCCTTATATGTATTTACATCGTAATTCACTGTTTGGAAATTTAAACACATGAATCTGATTGGAATAAAAATTGGATATTTGTAAAACAATGGCAGACCCCGGATAATCCGCAAACCGGTTAATCCGCCCATGGATAATCGGGAGTTTACTGTATACGCAGTACAAACATCAGCACAACTATCCAGAATGTAAAACTAAATTGGTAGATTATTTGGACTAAAAATATGCAATTTATTAAACAATAACTGTACCAAGTAGTACTAAAACCAAGAGAAATTATTTGAAAATAAAATTAGAAATGAAAATACAAATAAAAAAAAACTTGAAGGAAGAGAAAAAGATATCTGTTTGACTTCGGGAGACTTTGATGCCGAGGTGGTGTAATAAAAATGAAGAATATGAGAACAACTAGGAAATCTTGTTTGCCTATGCAAATTTTTTTCCTAGAAAAAACCACTAGGAAAGCGTTTCATACAAAGAAAGAAAGAACATATAAAGTATATTTATAAAACAATATGCTTGAAGCTTTTATTAATGATATATATTGATATCATCAGGAGCTTTGCACAATTTCAAAAGCTAAAACAATACTCTTGTTGTTTTAACCAGTGACAGCCATAAAGCTATTGATGATAAACCATATATTACATTGATAAAAAAACCATTGAGTATGTTATTTTATAAATATCCTTGTTGTTGAAATTTTTGTATACAAATAAAAGAAATATTTAACAAGAAAAATATCAGCTAGCAGAAAAACATTATATATGTACGTATGGTTAAATAAATACTCTCATAAACAATAATATTGCATTTTATTTTTCTTTATACATTTTTACTAAGCTGAAGCTGTTTGCTGATTAATGTTATCAGCATTCTCAAAACTTTAGTACTGTGAACTATATACACAGTCCTGAAAAGCCTCAGCTTAATAAAAATGTATAAAGCAGAATAAAATGCAATATTCTTGTTTAAGAGAGTGCTTATTTAACTATATACATACATACATATAGATGTTTATATTTCACGTTGTCCAATCTTTATATATATGTAACTCTTGCAACAGGAAAAGGTAACTCTTGCCTAAATTTGAAACAGGTAAACTATAATTATGAAATCAAAATAATGATCATTTTCTTATTGTTTGTTGACTTTGTCCTAAAATCATCCTAATATAACAGTGAACACTTAAACAGTGTACAAAACCATAGTGGGTTTAGTGGTTTTGTAGAATCAGTAATTATAGTAGAGATATTTGTCCTTGTTGATAAAGTCACAATCAAAAAAAGATAAGATATAGTGCTATTTTAAATCAACATGTTTGTAATAAGATCTGGAAAAGTAATCACAACAAAAAGATTTCATTAACTTTTCTGTATAGTCAGTTAAAATATCAATAATTAAAGCTCCAACCTATCTGTGCTTTACTTTCAAATATTTTTTTAAACCTTTGTTGTAAATTAAAATAGTACGATAAATGTTATATAAGCAGGGAGTTCATTTGTTAGTAAACCAGTTGCGTATTCAAAGAGAGTCCAATGGTTCAAGACCACAAAATATCAAAACTTTTTTTTTGAGGTATTATGAATTCAACCCCTAATTTAACAGTCAACACCTAATTTAAGAGTAATTGGATTGAAATGTATCAGACCATCAAGACATGATATAAGAAGTATATCTTTTTAGCAAAGTAATATTAAACGAATTTTTAAACTACTTAACTAAGTGAATTGCTTACTTGCTGATGCGTTTTAAAACGATCGTTCCTTTTACGAAGCAATGCCGCCAGTAGAGGGTTAGCTTTGTAAAAGGAACGAACATTTTGAAATGTGTCAGCAAGTAAGCAATTACGTATTCACTTAGTTAAGTAGTTTAAAAATTAGTTTAATCAGTGAATTCAAGATGATTACATCAAGAAACTTCAATATTAAACGGTCGAGTTATTAACTCCTATGTGGAAATGGGTAGATCATTTCTAGAAACGCTTCATAAAGACATTTTTCTTTTATGAGAAATGTGTTAAAAGTAAGTTTATTTTAAGGCTTATGGTCTGCATTGATCTGTCATTTAGGGTGATTTTTGAAAATTTAATGGTTAAAACAGCAGGTAATAAAGACAATGATTAGTTACGTGAAAGATTTATGATGGGTTAAGGAATCCCAGCCAGTATTTATATTTTTCTGTTATAATTATAAAATAAAATATATAACTGAGATAGTTATTATTTGAGTGATATATTGTCTATATAGCCTGTCCATCTATGTAATGGTCTTTTAAAATTGTCTTTTAATAATTTATGGGTCAAAATAGTAGTCTTTCAACTAACCTATAATGGTTCTCGACTAGCTCTACTCTACTAAAGAAACTGTGGATGACTATATATATTGTATGAACCCTATGTCCCCACAGATCCAACCTTAAACTCTAAGCCTCAATCCAGGGGATTTGTATCACCAGGATGGAGGGGGTTGATTCCAAAACCCATGGCATCAGTATTGTAAGATTTCAAAGGCCTTATTAGTAGGTAATGGAATTCCAGAACTACTGAAGTAAAGCCTTCCAAACGGCTTGTTTTTCTATACTGACAGAATACTCATCTGATTGGTTTGGTCAAGGAATTGCAATTAGACCTTTATCCTCCCTTAGTTGGCCTTACCTAAGGGCCTGACTCTCAGATGGTGACGAACTTAGGCAGAAAAGACTGCAGGCAGTGTCAACCTGCACAATTGAACTTATAACTATGAGGCAAATCACTATGACAGTAAAATTTATTTTTGGTAGACAAAGCTTTTTTTCTCTGAATTCCTATAAAATTATTTTTGTTGTAGCGGTTTTTGGAAATTTTGGAATTATCTATGATTAGATTATCACTCTATTTTTGAGTGGAATTCTTATAAAAGTCTTTTCCATATTTTGCTGCTGTTGTATTCTTGAGTTTTGTTTTGATACAGATATAATAGTACTCACCATCGAGTAGAATATTAATTTGACCTTGGAGTATTAGGTAAAAGCCAGAAACAGTTTAGGAATAGTGTAGACTTATATATACCAAAATACAGTAGAACTCCAGTCATTTAAATCAATTGAGACCAGACTCTATTTGGATAAACGAAAATTTGGATAATTGTATTTTTTTTATTAATGGTGAATTTTAATTAATTACTGAAATGTATGTCTGTGTAGGAGAAAAAACTATGTTTTTATAGTTTTAAATTGTTTTTAAGCTTCTGAACTAAGATTTTAGCTTTTTCATAAAAGCTAATCGGACCCGAAATTGGGTTTCCCATAGAACCTTGTTGCAAAAACCACTTAACAACATCATTTTTCAATTCTTTGTCTTTTACTGCCTTCATTGTTTTTTTTTTTTTTTTGAAGAACTTTCGTTTAGGATTGAAAGTGTAGGTTTGTTCCTCTTAATGTCGGAAATCATTGATTGTCCAGCACTGCATATCCCAGACAACTGATTACACCTTATACTTTAGCAGATTGATCTATAATTAATGACATCTATTAATTAATATTAATATCTAACTCTAATGATAAGATAACTCATTAGAAGCCATGGTGAACAAACAAAACTATGAATCTATGTGAAAGAGTATCATCAAAATAGCAGGTGAAAGACATTCGATTAATTGGTACGAATAGTGAAAGTTGAGCTGGGCCACAGGGACAGCCAACTTTACAGAATTGCACTTAGATGGTGACAGCATACAAATAATTTTTGTGCTGCACCTACTCTAGCATCACAGAGAAAAGGCCAATAGCACATTTAAACAGAATCATTATTTTCAAAATTTCAGTATGTTGTTGTCTTAATTTTTTTTCTGAAAATCTGCAATTGACTCAGATGGTTGGAGTTAGGATAATTGAAGTTTTCCTTTATATGGTTTATAATACTAAAGAGTTCGGCCAATCAGTAAGTAAAAATTTGTCTAGCTTTTTTCATTTTACAAAAGTAGAAAATATATTCATAATTTTTTTGTTATATGTAGTCTACTATTTTCCCATAAATATACATCTAGATTTATAAACAAATATTTTAAATACTTCATGACTCACATGACCATGACTCAAAAAAGTTTGGATGGACTATTGATTTGGTAAAACTACATAATCAGACTTATGCTACATATACTTGGTTCAACGGTTGGACTGTACTTCTATATGCTACGACAATGCTCTTTTGAGTTATAAAACCTAATCCATTATGACTTAAACTTGAATTAAAGCTTTACTAGCATCAACATTAAAAATCTGATAAAGTGAAAACAGATTTCATTTTAAATGTCCCAAATTTTGACCAGACCTATAGTTTTTCAGTTCTATTATGGTGAAAAATATTGTTTCCAGGTGTTGAATGTTTAAAAACTTTGATGGGAGAGTTTACAGGAGGGATGGGCACCCCTGGAATAATTTTCTGGCTATGCCGTTGTGTTGAATGGAATCGAAATAACAAGCTAGCCAAGATTAGCAAGTTGCTATAGCAACTTGATGTCAATGAAGGTATAGAACAATGCACATAGAACTTGATTTACATATATAATTATCTCTGGTCCTCTGAGTTTTTTTTCTAAATTATTTCATTTTTAGGTCATATTTTGACCACAGATTTTACTGGTTTACAGTTTTGAAAACTCATTATCTAATTTATGAGAGAGTTAACTTCATTACATAGTAAACAAGACCGGCAATCATTACATAGTATCAGCTTGCTGTAGTTGATGACAGGAGTTTAAGACATGTTGAAAAACAAGTAGCTGGATGGTTAGAGTTGAACGGTTTTTGAATCTTTAAGTTACAAGTGGAAGGCATATTATCAAAATATATGATTTTTGGTCTATCTACTTTGTTACTAAAACCTTCTTCTGAAAATTAGGCAAATGTCTACATGTTAGGTTTTTTTATCGTCGAATTATTTAAGATTGTACATCATTTTTTGGTACAAAAGAATGATTTTATGTTTAAAATTGACTTGGTATCTGAGTGATAAGGGTTATATAGCATATGGTACTCATATGATTATATTTTATATATGGTATAAAATGGGTGACTAATGTTTAAGCTTCCCAATGAATCAACAAGATTTAAAAGAGTTTCTTCTGTTTCTAATGTTATTCTGTTGTTACTATTTTTATTCCTTTTGAGACCAACTAATTTTAACTGAAGTGTAGAGTATATTTTTTTAAAGATTATTGAATAAGTTAGTGTAAGGAAAAACAATAAAATTAATTAAATATGCTTCGAAATTTCCAGCGGCAGGAGCTATGGGCACTATTTTCATCCAATCCACATTTTCAACAAGCAGTTTAGAGGAAGTCGCTGCAGCAGCTCCAAATACCATAAAATGGTTTCAGCTATATGTTTTCTCAGACAAGTAAGATTTATAATTTTAAAATAAAATGTTTTTGAAGATTGCTTCATGATCCGTTTCTGGTAATTAAGACATGAAACTGCTTGTATCATAAGATGGGCTGATTGATAAATGTATAAATAATTAGTAGTTCCATTTTATAGTTTAAATAATTCGTAGCTTGCAGACTAAGTAAATTTCTTAGTCAATTATAGCTTTGCCTATTTTATCTTTGTTTATATATTTCAGGAAACTTCCATTTATTTTTAAAACTAAAATTTTACTTGGAAAATGTGAGTAATGTTTGTATTATGGACATTAAAATTCTACAAAATGAATTAACAGGGATGAAAAACACAATTTTGATAGAATAGAAAGAAAAATATACTGAGTAAATACATGCACACACGCACACATGCACACACACACACACACACACAAACACACACACATATATATAAGTGTATTAAGAATTATATAATTCTTATAGAATTCTTAATTAAATTATATATTCTTGTTTATGAAAATATTTAACAAGAAAAAAAATTTATCCAATTATTACAACATATTACCTATCAAGGTTCTAATTAGGGGAAATAAATTTAATATCTATCGCCATAAATAAAAGCACTACATCATGACTCATATAAGAAAACTGTAATCAGGGTAAACAATATAGTGATGATGAACATTATAATAATTGGGTCAGTGTACAACCCACTGCATGCCTCTATAACTGCAAGATTAAATATTAATGAAGTGGCATTAGACTAACTTAATATCTGATGATAAGATTGAAAAAAGGAACCTTATTTAGTATTAGTTATCAGAATATACAGTAGAAACAAATTTTAGTTAATGAAGTTAGTAATCCATTTAATATTATCAAATATATAATGTACAAATGGATTACTGGATGATATATTAAATGAAATCATAAGAAAATTAATTTTACATGTTTGATTGATTGCATACAAGTATGTATCAATCAAGATTGTCCTTCAAGAATTGGAAAGGTTTTAATTGTCTATATTTTAAGTAAATGACAGTTATAATATTAATTTTTGAGAAGTATAGGACTAAAACAAGAATTAGAATTATTTATATTACCATAATTAATTTCAAAATAAAATTTGTTTATTTTATCCTGAATTTGTTGTACAAAATATAAATACTCATAAGTAATTTAAAACTAAAATAATATAAATAATTAATGTTAATAAAAAAGTATTTATGTAAATAATTGCAATATGTTTAAAGCAATGGAAAATAATTTTTCATTGACAAAAGTAATTTATAAAAAAAAATCAATGAAAAATAATTGTAATATTTTGTTTAATAAAAAATGCATTCAGTTACAAATCTCACCAAAATATGCTACAATTAACATTTAAAAAGTAAAACCAAAGCAGCACAAAAAAGTAATACACACGCAGAAAAATTGTGGATATGAACTACAGAAAAATGAAATTATTGAACTACAGTAGAACACCTCAAATCCGAACCCCAGAAATCTGAACCCTCGCAAAATCCGAACATGATTGATGAAAACCAAATTTTAAAAAAGTATCTAAAATGTAATGAAGTATTTACTGAAAGTTTGCTACTTATGTAATACAGGACTGAGATGTGCAATACAGTGTTTATTGGAATTGACACTGTAAAAACATGATATAATACGAAGGCCTATACTGTACTACTGTATCACTTCATTAACATAGAATTTACTGGCAGTAAAATAAAAATAAAAAAGACAAACACTAAACTATATGTTTCACTTAATAAAGATACAAACACTTTAATATATTTTGCACTTAAAATCAGCAATCTTAATCTGGTGAAGAGACGTAAACCTTCCCGAGGATGCAATGTTGAACCACCGTCGCATTGGCATAACATCATTGGGTGTTGCAGGTGCTTGTTGTTCTACGTAATGCAATGCAATGTCGAGAGCGGTGGCAGAGTTGGCATGAGTATCAGCATTCGTAGAGGCATCTTTTTCCTTGCTATCGCTATCTGCTACACTGCCATCGTTTGATCCTGGATCATAGATACCATGTCATGCTCGGTATATTCTTCATTGTTATCAGTGCTATGCACTCTTCCAGGCAACTTTCTTCAGCATTGTCACATCCTGGTACACTTTGAATGAGAGTTGAAAGAGCTCAGTTTCATCATCCCGTGTTCTAAGTGGTTTTTCCACAAATTCGAGGCTAGGTCAGAGCTTCTTCCAAGATTTCTGCAGTAAAGTGTTCATGATATTATTCCAGGATTTAGGTACCCAGTAAATTACATCCTTCATTGTAATTGTCTTAAGTTTTTCTGGACTAGAGAGAGAATAATCTTCTGTAATCTTCATCAATTAATATTTGCAGAAGCTTTTTTCTGTAGCTCAGTTTTATGTTGCAGCACACCTTGATCCATAGGATGAAGCAACGATGACATGTTAGGTGGGAGAAAAATTGTTTTTGTTTTTTACATACCAACTGCATGTCTGAAGAATGTGAAGGGGCATTGTCTATCAAAAGTAGACCTTTTGGAGGCAGTCCATTTTTTTCATTAAATTTTTTTATTGAAGGAACAAATTCATTTTTCAACCACTCCTTGAAAATATTACCAGTGATCCACGCCTTACACTGATTTCTGTAATGAACGGGGAAAGTATTCAAGTTCATATATTTTTGGACTCTTGGCTTAACGGATTTTCCAATAACCATTAATGGTAGCTTATTTGTTCCTGCGGCGTTACTGTAAGCTAAAACTGTGAGACGCTGTTTGCTCGTTTTAAAGCCTAGTGCAGAAGATTCTTCTGGCTTTAAAATTAAATCCAGTCTTGTTCGCATTATACACTTGCTGGGGAGAGTAAATTTGTCTAAATATTCTTTTGCAACAAGATTATCAACTGATAATTATCCCCCCCCCCCACCCGCTTACCGTTAGTTGTCTAATTCCATGCCTTCTCTTCCATCTATCCAACCATCTATTGCTAGCAGTAATTTCCAAATCACTATCCATTAATTTATTTAACTGTATTGCCTTTTCTTTTAATAATAGCTTATGCACAATAAAAGCTGACAAGAGTAATGCAGTAGTAATAATTAATAAACAAGAATACATAGACAAAAATGAAAAATATATTTATGATAACAACTTTATAGAACTAAAAATAGACCCTACTCATAAATATCAAAATGAATTGAAAAATATTATTAAAAACTCATACGTATTATTTAATCTGAACATCAACAATGATATTGTAAATGATAACCCGAAAACACCATCATTAAACAAAATTATAAAACTACATAAAGAAAATGAACCAATTAGACCTATTATTAATTTTAAAACTGCAACTTCTTATAAAATATCCAAAATAATAGTTTTAAAATTGAAAGGTAAAATGAAATTAAAAAATAATCACACTATAAAAACACTTATCATCTAACAGACAAAATTGAAAACATAAAAATATACAATGAAATTAAATTATTATCATTCGATATAAAGGATATGTATGAAAATATACCTTTAAAAGAAACATGTAAAATAATAAAAGGTAAATTATTACTATATATATATATATATATATATATATATATATATATATATATATATATATATATATATATATATATATATATATATATAATTAGATGAAAAAGAAATGTTTGAAATAATTAATGTAATTAAAATAATATTAAATCAAACTACTTTTACTGTAATAACAAAATTTACAGAAAAGAAGATGGTTTAGTAATGGGTTCACCTTTGCCATGTACCATGTACGAAATATATTAAAATATAATGACAAAGATATAAGAACAATTATTAAAAAATATGCTAAACATATAAAAGTGTTTAGTGATAACTAGTAGCTCATGTGAAGATGGAATCACGTGGACGGTCTGAGTTGACAATGGGACACATCTCCCGAAACGGCCATCCTCAACAAATATAAGTAAGTGCTACTACAGGTAAGTTTATAAACATATAAAAGAGTTTAGTGATAACTAGTAGCTCATGTGAAGATGGAATCACGTGGACGGTGAACATTTAAATGCATACAAATAACCTAATATATAAGTTATATGAACGATTTATGTGAACATTTCATAATTAAATGCGTGCTAGGAAAATTCCTGCTTACGCAGCTTTGGTATTATATAGATGGTGAGAACGGATCCCTGACAGTGTTCAAGCGGCCACTGTATCGTACCGACGTTTCTCGCTCCAATTGAGTGTACTTCAATTGTTAATGTTTTTATGTTAAAAAAAGATAATGTAACAGTCAAAATTATTGTTTCTTGGTTTTTAAGGTTTGTAAAATATAAAACATTTTTTAAAAACCTTTCGTGCTTAATATAACACGTAACTTATATAAATCCAAATTAGGAACACATTGTACTGAAAATGAGCACGATTTTCCAAAAATAAATAATATGAAATCAATTAAACATATACAAAAATGATTAAAATGAATATCATTGAAAATTTAGAAATATATAAAAATAAAGTTAAAAATACACTTATTGAAGAACAAATACAATTAAAATCAAAACATAACACTATTTTTAGAATATTTGATATCTTAAAAAAAAAGATAAAATAAATAGTTGTGTAATCAAGCAGAAAAGATAAGCACTGGCTGATTCTTGGGACATTGTGCAATTATATGAACAGTCAAAATGTAGTCATGGAAGTACTTATAAGTTTGAAAGTGCTGATACTGCAAAACAGCGAAAAGCTTCACACCTCTAATATAATAAAAGTGAATTAAGTAAAATAAAAAATTATATATTCTTGTTTATGAAAATACATTGTGAAATATATATATATATTTTAACCTAAAAGTACTAAAATCAATTCTGCAAGAAGTTATTTTTATCTTAAGTGTCTGTATGAAGTAGATATAATAAAGTGTTATATCCTTGAATTTCATAGTCAATTACGTTCGGTTGAATCTTATTAATCACTTAAAGTGTTATATATCTAGATGTAGGCCTAACAATTCTAGTGATAAGTGACTACTTGATATAGGCACTTGAGATAACACTAACTTCTTGCAAAATTTATTTTAGGACTTTTAGGTTTTAAAATAATAATTAAACTAATAAAATTTTCAATTCACTACTCACAACAGTGTTTTAAAGACTCACACAAACTAAATATAGTTAGAATTGTGATGTCTCATTTTCACAAATGAAATAGAAAATTTATCGTATTCAACCATTTTTTTTAAAGTAGAATCTGCATATTATTACGAAATGTGCATATGCACATTTTTTTGTCCGTAACCATTTTCTCTTAGATTCATATTAAAATAAAATAAATTTCATAGTATTGAATTTTTAATAACTTTAAATTAATTTATGACTATCTGAACTTTAATTTTGTTTAAATTTGTAAAAACTTACATGTTTGTAAAAATTTATAAAATCTGTAAGTTTTTATAAACTTACAGAAAATTAAAGTTCGTATAGTCGTAAATTAATGTAAAGTTATTAAATAAGTTTCACTAAACATAAACTAGAAAATTCAAGAGGATTGAAATTTTCCTGAAGAAAGTTTTTTTTATTGATTAGACACCTTAGGTATCTTTTTTGACTTCCTAGAGTTTTCTGAGGGAATAAAACCACTATTTGAGACAAGGGTTTAAAACATTATAACCAGGATTTTCTTTTTGCATCCTTTTTAAAGGAACATTTATTTTCAAATATATTTCTTTTATTGTCCTAACATGGCTTTTGTCAAAATAAATATTTATAATATATTTTAGCATCTTTTTTTATATAATGTAAATATATTTATAAAATTTGAAAATAAACATTTAGTTCTATTGACTGGGACATTCTTTTAATGACAAGAAGATTGTTGTAGAAGTGAGAAAATTCATTTAAAATCTTTACTCTTACTAATCATGTCTATAGTTATTATGAACGTTCTTAGTGTATTTGTACATGAAATTTTATTTCAAGTATTTTATTTTTTTAAAGTAAATATAGTTTATTTAGTGAAAGATTTATTTTGAACAGATTAGTGACAGAAAAATTAGTGAAAAGAGCAGAAGAAGCAGGCTTTAAAGCTCTTGTGGTGACTGTAGATGTTCCATTTTTTGGTAAAAGATACGCAGAGAAGAAAAATAAATTTGTATTTCCTCCTCATCTCAGGTAATGTAATAAAGTATGACAACTGTAGTCTTGTTAAGTCATAGTAAATTCTTTTTAATATAATTCTGTAGTAAAGTGTTTTCTTGGGAAAGTAGGATTTACTGAGGGGAGCAAAGGAAAATTCTTAAGGATCCCTGAACACTGCCGAAGTAAAATAAAGATCTGTTTTAATCCTAGATTACTTATGTCTAAATTTTGTCACACGATTACTTCTGTATCGTAAATTTGACTACTCCAGTTTTTTTTTTATTTGGCAAAATAATATTTTTTATTTAATATGTTAAACATTATAATATTCCGTACTTCTTTAGCGCTTAGAAAAAAAATATTATAGTAGCTACAAATTCTACTATTAGAATGAAAAATAATAATTACGATGACTACGTTTTAATTATATAGTGAAACACAAATGTTTAAAAAAGTCTTTTTAAAATAATGTTAAACACATTTTATTTACAAAAAACACAGAATGTAACAAACGAATGAGTTGTAGAAAAGGTTTTTAATAAAGTTAAAGAATTTTTACAAAAACATGTATAGAGAACACAATCTTAAAAAAAGTCACACGATCACTTATGTATCTTCAAAATGACAATGCGAGCTCTTTTTTACTAAGATACATACAAATTTTAGAGGCAAAACTGCACATCTGACATCGGCTGTTGTAGGTACGAAGGTACTGGGAAGATGGATGCGCGTGAATTTGTTACGTACAGACATTTTTGAAGTGGTGAATCGTCATTTGGCGAGGTATAAGTGGTTAAAAATATGAAACGAAAGTATCTGTTATTTTTACAACATTAGGGTAATAATCTGGAAAGATATGGAGAAAACTGAGGAATATTTTTACAGATTCTGATGTTTTCTGAGATACTGATATGAAAAAATATATAAATAATATATGCTGTTTAACTTCCTGGAAAATATTTTGTTGGTTTATACAACTTCAAAAAAATTAATAAAATTAAATAAATGGTATGTATGTTGTATACACGTGTTCATTGTTATAAGTAATTTAGTGATTCAACAAGTACTGTGTACCATCTGTTAGGTATTTAGTTGTGTAAAGTACAACTGTACTCCATTGTAAAACTTGAAAATTTTGTCAATAATTAACACTTACACCACAAAAATTTTCACTGCATTGATTCATATGCATCTTCCTTCGCATCATACAGTTTTTACAAATAATTGTATGTTAGTATGAATTAAATGTTAGAAGATAGTTTTGTTAAAAAGGGAAGAACCCACCAAACTCTCAAAGCATTATCCTGAACTAGAAGAGAAGAACGATTTTTACATCTAAAATGAAACGGGTTGTTTAATAACATACAGAAAAGATGGTCCAATGAAAACTAAACAAACATTAACATTTTTACCTCAAGTAAATTGAAAAAAAAAATTTAACCCAAAAGGATGTATTTTAGATAACTTTTGATTAAAAAAATATATAAAATGCAGATATGTTCTGCAACAAAAATGAAAACAAATTCTAAAACTTACTCAACAGAGCTACAAAAAAAATAGAGGGGAGTCTTTTGTGTATGTCATCCCCCTCTAAAATATTAAGGGAGCAGAAAATTTTGTGTTAGGCTCCCATTTTGTGTTATACCCCATCTACATATCACCTTCATTTAATTTGATTTGAGGTAAAGTAACTTCATCCACAGTAAACACATTAAACTATACAGACAGAAAAAGAGAGGAAAATGTAGGTAAGATTATATCTATCAAGAAGTGTAGAGAGGTGTTTAGCACATAGCCTTAGAGAATAATTGCAGGCCTGAAAATGATACCTCTAAGGAATGAACCTTTTCTGCTTCAATGTAATGTATTTTCAGAAATTTATTAGTGCTAATAATTTATTAGTTAACAATCTAACATAGAGGATAGGTAAAATTTATTCCTGTATGTGATTGTTCCATATTTACTCAAATCATTTTTTTAGAAAGCATTATTGATACAAAATTTACTTATGTAAATCTTTGTTTATACAATATGTGCAGACTGGCGAATTTGGAAGGAAACAAATCAAATATAATAAATGCAAAAGTTGAAGGTCTATCACTTATGAATAGTTATGTATCAGCACTCTCAAAAAATATGACCTGGAGAGATATTGAGTGGTTAAAAAGGTAAGAACATCACAATTTATAAAAGTTTAAAAAGAAATTATTATGAAATTTAAGATTGTAGTTTGAAAATTTTTCAAATTTGTAGTTTGAAAAGTTATATACATTTGAAATACAAACATTAGTATCCTAATAATTAGCTTTGGAAGAAATGATATTACTCATATTTCCTCAGTTTTAACCCCAACTATTTATTGATTTTGAGACTGAAATTATTGATTTTACAAATCAAATGAAATCAACTACCTATAAGAGGAAAATGTCAAATTTAACTAGTTATAGATTGTTTAATTTATTTGAGATTTAATTTGTTTAAACATTCTTTCTAATTTTAAAACAAATTAAAATATGTGTATTAAATTTTACTTAATTTAAATAATTTACATTAGACACAATTTAGTTTCGTAAAACACTAGAACTGAGAATACTAATAATATATTTAACTTTCTATACTCTCAAAAATATTTTCTTTTCCTTTTTTTGACCTATTTCTAGTGTTATCGATAGGAAACTTATTTTATGTCTCATTTATGTTATCATTGTTTTATTTAAGTAATGAATTCTAATACATTGTTTTTGAAGGGTGAAATTTTAAAGTTGTTGGGGTTTATGTCTTTTACTGTTCTTAATTTTTAATATGTAATAATTTGTTGGTGATGGTGTTACTAACCAAGAGCTTTTTTAGATGTAATTTGCCATATCTTTTTTTATACAATTATAACTAAATTTATAACAATAATAATTTACTTCGTGATTCTGCCAAATACATACTTTATACAGCAACCCCAAAATCAAAGCATACAACAAATAAGTAACAACAAAAAAATCAATGGACTTAATGCTATAGAAAAAGTTTGATTACTTCAGAATAAACAAGAATTATAAAACAAGAGCCAAATAATTAGGTTTGGAAGAAACAATATCACTCATATTTTTTCAGTTTTAACCCAAACTATTTACTAATTTTGTCACTGAAAATATTGAATTTACAAATTAAGTGAAATCAACTACCTTTTACAGGAAATTTGGCTAGTTATAGATTGTTTAATTAATTTGAGATTTTAATTTTTTAAAAAGATTTTTCTAATTTAAAAACAAATTAAAATATGTGTATTAAATTTTATTTAATTTAAACAATTTCCATTCCAAACAATCCAGTTCGTAAAAAACTAGAACTGAGAATACTATAACTTTTATATACTCTTAAAAATATTTCCATTTTCTTTTTTGACCTATTTTCAGTGTTATCACGTATTTTATGTCTAATTTATTTTGTCATTACTGTGTTTTATTTAACTAATGACTTCTAAAACATTGTTCTTAAAGTGTGAAAATTTTTAATAGTTGTTGTAGTTTATATCTTTTACTGTTCTTAATTATCTAATGGGTAATAATTTGTTGATGATGGAGTTTATTGCTAACAAATCCACCCTAAACCACATACCCTCCGTGCTCTCCCTAAAATTCACAAACCCAATGTCCCCTTCCCAGCCATAATCAATTACCAAAATGCCCCTGCACATAAACTACCAAAATTCATGGACAAAATAATCAGACAATTTATTAACTTGAACACAGACACATACATAAAAAAAAAACAAACCTTATAAATAAAATAAAAGACATAAACATACCACCCAATTCAACACTACTATCACTCGACATATTTTCAGATCCATGCTCTATAGACTTAAAGAAGTTCGAATAACCACAAAAAACATAAACAAAGAACTAGACACCATTACATATTTAGCATACACAAATGGATACACTACAAACTAATAAGCAAATAATAGGCAAACTATGTGCAATATACAAAAAACACTAAAATAGACACTACAGGGAAGGAAAACAGGTTCACCACAATACCATAGATAAACAGAACATCAAATAAAATAGCCCACAAACTTCAAAAAAAAGGATACAAAATAGCAAACAAAACTAATAACAATTTACAATACAAAATACAACATGACACCATCAACAAAAATAAACTACAAGCACCAGGCTTATACAAATTAAACTGCTCAAAATGCAACAAATTCTACATTGGGCAAATAGGTAGCAGCTTTAAACAAAGAGTCGAGGAACACAAACAGAACACCAAATCAGCATTATACAATCACATAAAAGAAACCGGACACAAATACACAGACATATACCAAAACCTAAAATACTTACACATCAACAAAAAAGGACCACATCTCAACATATTAGAAGAATATGAAATTTACAGACACACAAAAACACAAAGTACAAAAATATTAAACGAACAAACACAATACAAATCACACATACTCTTCGATGCTATCGAAAACTTACCTTTAAAACCGTCACCGCTTGACCCAACATCTCCAAGCAAAAGACACTGATTGAAGATCGCCACTGAGCGATCAAAAAGTTCTGTCTCAGTAAGTTTTTACAAATTTACAAAATTTAGTTCGGATAATTATAAACTAATGATAAAATGAATAAAAAAGTTTCACCAAATATAATGGACTACAAATTTCAAGAGAAAAATTCTTAATTTAAATTTAAATGACTGAATGCTGGTTAGAAATGTAATGGCAATTTCTAAATGAATTCAGTATTAAAGTTGCATATGTATATTAACAACTCTTTTATTTCAAGTTGAAGTTGCTTGATGTAATCATCTTGAATTCACTGATTAAACTAATTTTAAAAATACTTAACTAAGTGAATATATAATTGCTTACTTGCGGACGTGTCTCAAAAAATTCGTTCCTTTTACGAAGCTAACCCTCTACTGGCGGCATCGGTGGGTGTAAAGGCTCTAACTGGAATGGATTTATGACTGTGGAATGGGGTGGGTTGTTTGAGTTGTGTGTCATATAATAGAAAAGGCTGTTGGCTTCAAAGTTTGTCTGATCACTTAATACGTTTTCCTTATCTGTTGCGTAGTGTTTGTAGATTTCATATTTTTCTAAGGTTGTTAGTTTTTTTACTTTGTTTTAATGTGTGTAGAACATTTAAATTAGTGTGTATGTCTGTGTGTGTGTTGGGTGTTATTTAGGTATTTTGTGTAGCTGGATTTAGGGTTTTTTTTTGGTAATGTGTTCTTCGAAGCGTGTATAGAATGACCTGTCGGTTTGGCCGATGTAATGGTTGGGACAATCATTACAAGTTAATTTGTAAATACCTGAGAGTTTGTATTTGTCAGTTTCTTTTTGAAAAGGTTGTATGTGCTGTCTTAAAGTGTTTGTTGTTTTGTAGGATATTTGGTAATGGAGTTTTTTGAATGTGGAGGCTATTTTGTGTGTGTTTTTGTTGTGGTAGGTGAGGGATATGTATTTGTTGTTTTTGTGTGGTTTGTCTGCATGGCCGTTTGATGTGTGTTTATGTTTAATTTTCCTGAGTATGTTGTCTATGAGTGTGTGTTGGTAGGTGTTTGGTTGAGCGATGTATTTTATGATATTAAGCTCTTCGTCGTAGTCTTTCTGTAGCATGGGTATATTGATTAGGCAGTGTAACATATGATTAAATGCAGCATGTTTGTGTTGTGTGGGGTGATTAGATGTATTATGTATGACAATATCGGTAGTTGTTGGTTTTCTGTATATTTTGAAAATATGTCTGGTGTTGTGTTTGGTGATGGTAAGGTCTAGAAAGTTTATTTTATTGTTTTCTTCTATTTTGAGGGTAAATGTGAGGTTTTGGTAGTTAATGTAGTTAATTAATGTTATTGTGTAGATGTTTGATTTGCCGTTGTATGATATTAAAATGTCATCTACATATCTATGGTAATAAATTATTTTATGTGTGTGATTATTGTTCTGTATAATGTATTGTTGTTCGATATAGTGTAGGAATATTTCTGCTAGAATGTCTGAGATGGGGAAACCCATAGGGAGTCCCCATCTTTCTGTGTGTAGAACTTGTGTTGGTATGTGAAGTAGTTTTGTGATGTGATGAGTTTATGAGTGTGATTATTTCATGTGTGAGTTTATGTGGAGTGTTGTATGCTGTGAGCATATTTTGTAGTATGTGGAGTGTTTGTTCTATTAGCACATTAGTGTAAAGGTTTTTTTATATCGAATGAGGCAATGGTAGAGTTGTGTGGTATGTGGATGTCTTGAATTTTGTGTATGAGGTCTATGTTATTGTGTATGGATGTGTGATTGTGAAAGTTTATGTTGTCTCTGATAAGTTTGTCTATGTATTTGGCTAGCTTATGTGATGGTGAATGTGTGTGATTGATTAGTGGACGGATGGGTGTGTTTTCTTTTGTGGATTTTAGGTAAAGCATTTAATGTGGAGGCTTGGGGTTTTATTTGTTTGTAATATTTCTTTTGTTCCCTTTTCATGATTTCGGTGCATTTATATAGAAGACTTTTAATTTCTGTTTGAAATTTAGGTGTTGGGTCTGATCGGAGTTCAGTTATATTGTTTTCAGTTATGAAACGGTTTACTTTCTTGTCGATGTCTTGTTGGTACATTATTACGATGGAATTACCTTTGTCTGCTTTTACGAAATTTAGGTTGTGTTTGTATAATTGATTTAAGGGTTGATTGTTCATTATTTATGGTAGGTTTATTGTTAAGCGGTTTATGTTAGGCATTTTATGTTTAATGTCTTGTCTAATATATTCGTGGTGTGTGGGATCTGTGTATTGTATTGCTGTTTAAGTGTCCAAAAGAAGGTTCGACATTTGTTTGTGGTTGTATTTTTAGGGGTGAAGGTTACATTTTAGGCCTTTGTTTAATAGTGTTAATTCATTTGTACTGAAATTGATATTTGTGGTGTTGATGGTGCGCGGATCGAATTGGTGGTCGGTGTAGATAGTGGTATTATTTTGTGTTGCGAGGTTGTGTAGCTTTAGATTTTGCTTGTTTCTAATGAATCGCAGTTGTTTATGTGTATAGTCGTTAGTGTATTGAATTATTTCTTCGAGTTTTGTGTGGTGTGTCATTGTTGTGAGGGTTTGGAGTAATTTGTATTGGGTATGATTAAGTTTGTTTTTCTTAGCGTATAATTGTTTGATGATGTTTTTGATAAATATTTTCTGTGCTTGTGTTGTTGTTTTTAGTGCAGGAGGTGTTTTGTTATTTATTCTAATTTTAGCATATTTAGGTGTAAGGTTATGTTTGAAGCACTGAGTGTTAAAAAAAATGTGGAGGGAAGTTTTGTATACCTTGAGCTTCGTCCGTCGGTACAGGTTGATTACTGATCATTGTTGGTTGCTATTGAAGTTGCTTGATGTAATCATCTTGAATTCACTGATTAAACTAATTGTAGAAATACTAATTTTAGTTAACTAAGTGAATACGTAATTGCTTACTTGCTGACACGTTTCAAATCATTCTTCTTTTATTCATCATTCTTTTATTTCAATGTGACTGAATATTCCATTTTTTCAATACTTATTCAATATTCAATATTTTTAAAGATTTTTTTGAAAGTTCTTAGGAGCCCCCATTCAGACTGCAAATGAGCCAGAAAATTCCGCAGTAGTGTACTTAATAACTTCCCAAAGTTTCATGTCAATTGGATTATTGCATAAAGAACAGGCAGATAGAGATACATTAATTTTTATATATAAGGCTAATCTCTCTGTTTCAGTATTACAAAGCTGCCTATTGTTCTAAAAGGGATACTTACACCTGAAGATGCCTTGATAGCTGTAGACCTAGGAGTAGCAGCTATTTTTGTTTCTAATCATGGAGGTAGACAACTTGATATGTGCCCAGCTTCGGTGAGCATGACTAAATAGTATAGGATAATTAAATAATACAACTTAATACAGAGTATAGGTCTAAATAACTAACCCTATGAGACCTATTGTTATACAAGACCATTAGATTATAAAAATGCCTTCTTCTCGTACATAGTGAAATGAAGATGATTTAATTTATCAGTTAAGAACATCAAATTAGAATCCGTAAATCTAAATATTTTCCATAAATATTTATGCACAATAAATTTGGGACACTTAATTTTTTGTTATTATCCATATAAATGTGAGTAAAATACAAAGTTTAATAATTATTTTGCATAAAATATCTTGTTTGATTTTTTCAAAATGAAAAAAACCATGACCAATGGAAACCATGACTGTCATTTGTTTATAGGAACAGTATTGTAATTTTACTAGGTTCATTCAGCATAGTTTTCATTTACATACCTTGTAGTTTTGCTTTATATTGATTAGAGGTGTGAATTTTTACAACTTTATTAACATAATGACTAACAACTTGAAGCAACTGTGGCGTAAATGTTTATATTAATTAAAACAACCTCTCACCACAAATTCAACAAATTTTATTTTAACCTCATGTACATTTCGATTACAAAGTAATCATCTTCAGAGGTATTTTACAAATAACTGTATGATTACTTTGTAATCGAAATGTACATAAGGTTAAAATAAAATTTGTTGAATTTGTTTGAATTAATATAATAACTAACGTTGTTTGTTGTAATCATTTTGAATTCAATGATTAAACTATAATTAAAGGATATTTAACTAGGTGAATACATAAGGGCTTACTTGCTGAAAGGCTTACACGATTTGAAACAATCGTTCCTTTACGAACCAAAGGCTCTACACCTGTAGAATTAGTAAGCCCTTACGTATTCACTTAGTTAAGTATAATTTAATTATTACATAATAACTAGTTTTTTTTTTATCAATTGTAACCAAAAACATGTCAATTAAAGAGATTTTCAAATTGTGAAAATTAAAAAAACTCTTTTTTAGTATCTTGCTCATATTATCTCAATATACCAATTTATTTCATCAGTAAAGCATAAGACAATCTAGATAAAGATGTTTATAGTTTTCAGTGTTTTAATTTCATTCAATTGATTTTTCATGTCACTCAATACCCAAATTCAAATTAAAATAATATAAAAATATATTTACTGGTATATAATGGAAAGTAATCTATACATTATTTTAAAAAATAAAGCATGTTACATGTGTAGCTTTGTTAAGTACATGTAGAAACCTATGTGCATATCAGGTAAACAGTAGCACCTACTGGGTTTCTACCTTGTTCATAACTTATAAGCTACTTTTCCTATACCTTCATTCTTTCTTCCATCTTTTCGAACAATGTCATTGCTTCATGCCACAGCAGAAAGAGTTTTAAAATTTTCAGATTTAATATGGTTAAATATATAATTTAACAAATACTTCTAAATATTATGTTGGATTTAAACTAACAGACAAATATATATATATATATATATATATATATTTTAAACATAATAAAATGTAAATCAAATACTATGTATGAGTATTTATGCAGCTAAACTGTCAAATGTGTAAAAATAATTTCAGATAGAAGCACTACCAGATATAGTGAAGGCAGTGGCAGGTAGATGTGAAATATATTTAGATGGCGGTGTTCGAAATGGTACTGATATCTTTAAAGCAATAGCTCTTGGAGCTAAAATGGTAAGAATCTGATGATGATATATTTTAATAATTTATTTATATGGTAATAATAGTTTATTTTATGATTCACTTTTAAATGGTAGTGCATGGTTCCTCAGACTAAACACCAAAGAAATACCTGTCTTGGAAGGGAGTTTTTGAAGTAACTGAAACACTACTTTCAATGTTTCACCTCTGTTGATCATCCCTTTAACATTCCAACTTGTTTTGATTCAATCCAGTGACCACTTTGTCACTTGATAGACTACACTTTACTGTTTATATTACTTTTATATCACTGTTTGAATACATGAGAAGTGCTTTGTGTTGTACATGTATTAGTTTTGGTGATTTATTAGTGATAAAAAAAGGAACAATAGACATTTGTACAATTTTACCAGCTAAAAAAATAATGAATGACTTGATTCAATTTACAGAATGTTATAGTCATATTTGTTTGGAACACCTAGGAATGTCGTGTTCAAACAAAGTTACAAGTATTATAAGAATTGTACTTGCACTAAAAATATGATTATCAGTGGCGAAACAATAAAAGTTCTAATCAATAAAAGAGCTTTCCCTTTTACTCTTTTTTGATTGACAAAGATCATTGTGTGATCGAAATATTTCAATAGTATGATAAGTTGTTTCTATATGTGTCTATTTATTTCCAAGAGGTTGCAGTTTTGGACTATTGCCACTAGGTAAGTCTATCAGTCTCCTATCTAGTCCAAAACATTCTCTCTCTCTCTCTCTCTCTCTCTCTCTCTCTCTCTATATATATATATATATACAGTTATTATTTTCAATTGTAAACAATTGTTCCACCACTAAGTGCTATTAATTTGTACTTTGTGTGATGAGGCACCTTTCGGTCACTTGACCATTGTCGAATTACTGATTTAGTTTTCTCTATTTTCCGGATGTCGTTTTCCAGTTCGTGATGTTGGTACTTGTTGACGTCATATAAGTTTTGTCCTGTGTTTTGTGAATAATGTTTTTGAAGAGTGTATCATCTGTATATGTTTTCTGTTGGTTAATTAGGTTATTGTGTTTGTTTTTATAAATGTGGTATTTTTGTACCGAGTTTAGTTCTTTTGAATCATTGGTTATTTCAAGTACGGTTAGCTTATTTTCGTAATTTCTTACATAATGGTTGTGTGATATAAAATATAATTACACCAACAACAAAATAGAAAACAAATAGGAAATGTATAGAATAAAGAACAATGCACACCAATATACAAACCAAACAACAAAAAAATAAAATATCTAATAACACAAACTACAAAATAAATACAGAAAAACAACCTATCTGGAATCTACGAAATTACCTGAAACGACTGCAACACATTTTAAATAGGAAAAACCAAATCATTTAAAATAAGACTTTCAGAGCATTCACAACTAAAAATAAAAAAACCATCAAATGTAGCAGAACACCTTTTATCATACAACCATAAAATAACAAATTATGAAAATAACCTACCTATACTTGAAATAACCAATAATCCAATAAAACTACTACTAATAATAAATCAACTAAAACCTAGAAATAAGATTTACTCAACATTTAAAGCGAGCCGAGAGTTTACAAGTTATTTCTATGAATACTAACCTCTGTATTGACTAAGGAATGTCCCTAAAACCCCATAAAATTATTTATTTTAAATCTCAGTCAGATTTGTAATACTATTTGTATAAGATCTTCAACATACATTTTTTATTTTGTAAAGTTGGCTGTGGTCTCATGTAGCTTACACAGCTTTCAAGTTTGTTCATTGATTTTTTCAATTAATTCATTAATTTTATATTTTTGTTATTTCACTTGAGTTGAGCAAATGCTATAATTATTTAGAGTTATGTTAGTGTTATTACTCTTGAAATAAGGTATAGGCTATTTTTTTTTTTTAGTAGACCAAAAATAAAATCTGAATAAATATGCTGAAAAATTTATTTTGTTTGCACGACACTTGGAAATTTATGAGTAGAGATGAATTACAAGAAGCAGACCTTTGGAGTCACATGACCCTGGACGTCCGCAACACGAAGTAAATGAATTACAGGAAGGCCAAAAGGGACATTTATTATTATTTCTAAAACTCAGAGGGACCTTATCGGTGTAGAGCACTTAGATGCAGCCTTTGTACTCTCTTCCCATCCCTACCACAGGACTAGCTTAATGGATACCTACCTCTTTGCAGAAATTAAGTACCCACCTGATGCTAAATCTTCTGATATCCTCTGGTGTACATACCTGCCAGCCAAACCACTTTCTCCTTGCAGCTTCCAAAGCAGGACACTCACAGAGTGCGTGGATTGGGCTTTCCTCTTGCTCCTCGTCGCATCTCTTGCACACAGGAGACCTAGATTTTCAATTTTGTATTGGAACCCCCTCAGATTCCCATGGCCTGTAACCAGCTCTACAGTAGCTCTGAGTTAATGTCTACTTAAGGAGAGTAGTTCTTTGCCCCAAAAATCTCCTGAGTAACCCCACAGTACCTTGGATTTGTTACACCCCAAGGTTACATTCCATTCTTCCCTGCACAACCTGTTTATATATGCCGTGATCCTCTTGCGCCCCTCCTGAGGCGGCATGCCCACTGCCCTCAGCAACGGTCCTTGAGTTATACACCCTTGTTTTGCTAAGGCGTCAGCTCTCTCATTCCCTATCCAGCCAGAATGTCCTGGAATCCAGGTTAGGTTGAGTGAATTATACTTACTCAGCTCTGCTAGAGAAGCTATAGTCTCAGACACCAGCCTAGAGCTGGTACTAGCCTTACCTAAAGCCTTCTGAGCTGCCTGACTGTCCGAGCAAATCCAGATGGTCTTGCCCCTCCTGCCAGACCCTATTATTTCCTCAGCACATAGTTTGATCGCGAGCACCTCCCCCTGGAAGACAGAGTTGTAGTCCTCCAGGCGATGACAAAATCTGTCTTGGTGTCTCGGTCCACTAAATCCTGCTTCCACTCCTTCCTTCATCTTGGACCCATCGGTGAACCAGATTTCACCATGTCTGGGTCTATACTCCGCCCATGCCTCTCTTGCAGGAATATGGATTTTGTAGTTTCCTTTTTCCCTTTTAAGAGACAGTATCTTATCCTGAGGTTCTATCCAGAGCTCTTTCAGTGAATCCCCAAATAGCTGTTTATGACGTTTGCTACTTGTCTTCCACTGCCCGGTATAACTTAGCCGGTATGCAGTTTTGAAGACTCAAGGATGGAAAACTCAACATAATCCTCATGGCCGCACATGGTGTGCTTCTCCTTGTAGCTGTTATGCCTCTAAGGAAGAGCCCCTGCGTGCGGTCCAGCATTCTTTTACTTGTTTCTTTCTGTGCCTTGTCCCACCAGACGATTGAGGCAAAGACCAACCTCGGCACCACAATGGCGGAATAAATCCAGTTCATCTGAAGTATACCCAAACCCCATCTCGTGCCTATTGCTCCTCTGCATTGCCAGAACGTAGCTATGGCTTTTTTGCACTTATCCTCCAAGTGCTCACGCCAGAGTAGCTTCCTATCCAGAATAACTCCCAGATATTTAGCGCTCTCAACGTAGCTTATTTTGGTATTACCAACTTCCATCATCTCCAGAGATTTAGTTTCATCTCGCCTAGTGAAGATGAGCGCCACAGACTTCTCTCCTTGAATGCATAGTGTATTCTCCCTGTACCATGCTTCTGTTACCTTGAGTGCCTCTTGAAGCAGGTCTTTGAGGACCTCTTCAAATGGTCCCCTAACAAGGATAGCTATGTCACCCGCATATCCTACCACCTTGACACCCATTCCACTGAGCGTCCTTAGTAGACCGTCCACGACAAGGCTCCACAGCAAAGGGGATAACAATCCACCCTGCGGGGAGCCCTCCGAGACCATCCCATTTATCGTGCACCCCATCCAGGATGCAGTACTTATCCGGTTTTCCAAGGAAGTCATAATCCAATTTATAATTCCATCAGAAATCCCGTGATCCATAGCTGCTCTCTTAATGGCCAGTCTAGAGGTACTATTAAAAGCCCCAATACATATCCCCTTGTTGTTGATCTGACCCTCAATAAAGTCCACGACCGACAACAGCGCAGTCTCCACTGACCTACCAGTTCGGTAGGCGTGTTGGTCCTGATGAAGCGGATACTGCTTCAAAGGTCCCTCCTTCAAATAGTGGTCCACCAGCCTTTCCAATGTCTTTAACAAGAAAGATGTAAGGCTGATAGGTCTGAAGTTCTTTACCTCTGTGTAACCTTTCCTCCCCTGTTTGGGGATAAAGATGACTTTCGTTTTGAGTCACTGCCCAGGCGTGTAACCCAAGGCAACACAGCCTCTGAGTAATCCTGTCAGTGGCCCTATTATATCCTCCAAGCAATTTTGTAGTAGTGCTGGAGTAATATTATCTAATCCAGGCGCTTTAAAAGGCTCAAAAGACAGAATCGTCTCTCTCACCTTTTGCGCTGAGATCACCTGCCCAGCAATATTCCAGTCCGCCCTTAGCCCAGTATGTCGGAGGTTTTGAGCACCGTCCCCTACCGGTCTAATATCGGGAAAACTGTTCCTCATAAGCAGACGCAGTGTTTCCTCCGGGGTGTCAGTAAAGCTACCATCAGTCTTTTTGACAAACTTAAGCTCTCCCCTCAGTCGACCTGCTAACACCTTACCACTTGAGCTTACCGCGCCCAGTGTTTATCCGCAAGAGAGGGCAATTTTCCTCAAACGACGTGGAAATTGCAGTCCTGATGTAGGCCTCAGTATTTTCCAGTTCGTTTGATGTACCATATTTACCACGGAAGTCTGACATCTGCCTCCTCACCGAGGACTTAAAACCTTCCCAGTTTGTCCTTCTCGGGTTCCTAAGTCACACCACATGGGGGACAACTCCCCTCATCATAGCAGTGATGATCCGGTGATCAGACATGGAGGGCTCTTTCGAAACCTGCCAGTCATGCACCCACCTTACCATTTGTCTATTACAGAAGGTGATATCTACAACCTCCATTCTGTTTGAAGTGACAAATGTTGGCTCGGCACCTGTGTTAAAAACCACAAGGTTTTCTTCAATCAAGAAGGCTAGGAGCTCCTCACCTCGCTCATTTGTGTCTGTGCTGCCCCACACCTCATTATGAGCATTGGCATCACAGCTCATTAAGATTCCTATATTCCTCTCCCTGCAGTACCGAACTAACTTACGTAATTCTGCAGGGGGCGATTCTCTATTGTGGACGCAGTAAGTGCAGGCCACGATGAACTCCCTGCTCCCACTTACCTCGAATTCTAACCACCGCAAGGTCTTTAGTTGAGAATTCTTGAATCAGCGTGGCTTCTAGTCCTATGACTATCACACATGCTCTGTGCCCCTCATGTTCCCCACTTGTGTAGGTGTGCCCAGCTGCAGTCAGACCCCTAATACGTTTCCTGACCAGCCACGGTTCTTGCACTAGCGCAAGCGCTGGTAATGTGTGCCTCACATTTAAGCACCTGGTTAGGACCACCAAGGCGCTTTTACTGTGGTGCAAGTTAATTTGCAGGATCATTGCTTGAGGGTCAGCCATATCCAACTGACCCCTACGCCTTCTCCTGATTTTCTCTCTCTTCCGGGTCCTTAGAGTTCCACTTAAAAGTGACCTCTGCAGTCCCCAGGAAGGCTTTCCCATCGCTTGCCTTTAATAGTCTGGCCGATGCCTCATCCAATCCTAGGCAGAGGAGGCTTGCAGGTCCCCGCTCAATGGACTGTAGGATCTTCCACTTCGAAGTGTCAATTTCTGGGTTTTGCATCCCCATGAGCTTGACCAACTGCGTGGCCTGCCTTTTTGGTGGTGGTACTAGCACCGTCACTTTCACCCTTTTGATCAGTTTATCAGGTAGGACTAGCCTTGCCTGAATCCTGTCCTTGAGTTTAACTGACGGTACCACTTCTATCAGCCATTTTGCCGATTCCTCCTCAGCACAAATAAATGTTGCGACTCCATCCCTTAGGTAAGTGTCTCTGAACCGCGGAACAAAACCTCCACTAGGAGTGTCCAGAATCCGGTCCATGACGGTGCCCTTAAAGTGGTCGAACGCCGCCATCTCCATCCTCATGCCTACACTATCCCTAAAGGTCACACGAGATCGACTAGAAAGACGGCCTACCGGATCCACTGGCTTCCGGGACGACAGGGCGGGTTCTAGCCCCAGCCTCCGTCAAACCCTTCCGCTGCCCGGACCGGTGTTTCCTCAAAGGGGGTGACGGTGGTTCTCTGCCCTCCGCCTCCGCCTTCATTGCTTCCTCATGGTAGGAAACCCACTCATTCTTCCTGTTGCCTTCGCAACTGGATTTCCATCAGTCTCTACGGGGGCCGAAGCCACCTCCATAGGGACAGATTTGACGGTAGGTTCTAAGCCCTGACCAGTTAAATTTATTTTTTATTATCTCTGCCATGTGTGTTCCCACGAGTAGCTAGGGAAATAAAGGTCCGCCGCGCAGAGCCCCGCTTACGGCGGTGAGGCGACTTAAGTACTCAGCGGTGGCGCCAGGTGCCCCTGAGGCTCCGTTAAAGACCCTCCTTACCCTGAGGGCCACGAATCTACATCGGCACGGATCGCATAACACCTTCAGATCGGGGGTGTATGTGCCCATCCAGACCACCAACCTGGATGAGGGGTGCTTCTTGGTTGCCTCCGGCAAGGGAAGGGCAGGGCGAGAGCCGGGCAGATAACAACCCTTCAAGTGCTAGGACTGGCCCCTTTTTTTGAGCCGCCTTCATGCACTCACACATTTGCCTGGACTTCCTGTTTATAGGGAGCCACATACGTACAGCTACGCTCCACCCGTCCCTCACGCCCGGATTAAGCCTCTCCACCACGTCAAGGTCATTTTTTTGCCAACATTAAAGTTCTACTGATTGTATGGGAAACAAAATTCATAGAATATAGTTATAAAATAAAGCTAATTATTAATTGTTTTTTCTCTTCAGCAAGTATGTTTTATTATTTCAGTCAAAGTTTTATGTTTAGCATACATAACATTTAAACCGAAACCTACTACCATTACACTATTACTATGTATAATTATTGTCTTAACATACATAAAACCATTTGTATAAGAGATTTGATTGTTTCTCAAATTCTTCCAACAGTGTTATTTTGTGGAATACTTTGAGTCAACATTTCAGATGGTAAAACAAAGATAAAAATTAATAACCTTATTAATTGTTCTGTTTTAAAAGGTTTTTGTGGGAAGGCCTGCAATATGGGGTCTTGCACATAGTGGGGAGGAAGGTGTTAAGGACGTGCTTACCATCCTGAGAGATGAATTTCACACCTGTCTTGGGCTATCAGGTAAGCTTTGTTCATAAGTATTTTTGCAGGACCTTAGAAAATAATAATTTTAAAAATAAGTAAAATATGTTGTGCTCTATCAGAATTCTGCACTTTTAATGCAGAGACTAAGTTTTTGGTATTATTTACCATTTTATATAAAGTGTATCTGTAAACGTATTTTGTCATATCAATTATGTTCAAGTTGGTTATTGACACACATTTAAATATTAGAAATTTAAAAACACATAATATTAGATAGTCCTACTAATTGATTTATCACTTACATTAATTTATTTGGTTAATAGGTTGCAAGTCTCTATCAGATATCAAGAAAGAAATGGTGGTTCATGAGAGTTTTTTTTGGAAGCTGTGAAGACTTACTAATTTAGTCTCGGTTAAAGCGAATATTTTGTACACTACTGTAACAAATTAAAGAACTTTAATTGTTTAGATTCATTTTTATATCACTCTTTTCTTATGCTTTTCATTTTCAGAATATGTATGGAATTTTTTAAAGATTCTTTTTCAATCAACAAAGTATAAGGTAATCAATATTTCAAACATTCTACATTCTAACTGTCAATCTATGTATCAAACTGTTTAATAACAATATACTTTTTCAATTTAAAAATTGATGATGACTTATTAAATTTAGTTTGAACAAAAGTATTTAATTAGAAATTCTCTATCACTCATCACTTATATCCCCTCTCAAACTAACATTCAATTGTTTATATTACACAACTATTAATGAATAACTAAATAAGATTTTGAACAATGTTTAATATAAAATCTTTTACACATAGGTCAGTAAGATTCCCCATTCAACTTGACAAGTTTGCAGGGAAAGTTACCAAAAGCTTGATAATTTTAATATTAAAATGTACAAATTCATGATATGTACAAAAACTCTTAACCAAAATTACAATAAAAATATTGAAAAGAACCCCAATACCACAAAAATAATCAAAAATAACAAATAAGACAAGTTACTTAAGATTAAACCCTTATGTACATTTCGATGACCATGTCATCATCATCAGAGGGTCTTGTTACAAAACACAATCTAGCACACAAGAAGTTACAAACTAGAATGATTACTACAGGTATTGTGTACTACAGAGATGCTCAAAATAGTAACTAACATTTCATGCTTCCGTAATCATCTGGATGATAGATGTTTGCATGGATCAAGCTTTACTCTGTGAAAAATACAAACCTTTAAGAAAAGGCAGAGTATAATAAATAATCCAGACAAATTTTAGGCTGTAAAATATTTTATTTATAACATTTTCATTATTTACATAGACTCATTATGTGTATACATATATAAAATCTATTGAAAATTGTAATCCTTATTGCTTACATGTTCCCAAGGTATTGATATATTTTAACTAGATAATTATAAACTGTAGCTTATTCTATAAAATATTGAGCAACTTGTAAATAGTTTAACAACTTCTTTTTAAAAGATGGATTGAATAAGTTACAAAAATTCAGAATTTATAATTCTAATAATAAAAGGAAAAATAATTGTGTAAGTCTGGCTTTGATTGTACATATTACTTTAAAACGTTAGGTCACATGCTATTAGGAAACAATTTTTAAAGCAACATTTCTAAACAATATCTAATTAATTTGCTTAAAAATTGTATTTATATTGACAGAAATTGTAAGAGAAATCAATATGAAAAAGACCTTCATTTAACAAAAAAAAAGGTGGTAGAACAGAGTACAAGGTCAAAATTGTAGTTGAAGAACTAACTATAGCAAACGAATGTCAACAAAGATTTAAGTAATAGGGAAAAGTATAAAGTTGGAAAAAATATGACTAGAACAGTGACTCACATTACCAGTTAAAAAAAAAAAAAAAATTAAATGTAGGTGTGGAGCATACAGTCAGGGGAAAAAGGGTCTGTCACAGAGCAATTGATGAAAACAAACCTCTACAAGAATTAGATAATCAGAATTCAGTTTTTTATAAACATATTAAATATCATGAGTAAATATTTGAGTAACTAAGTGAAAAATGTTACCATATAGCTTCAATTATAACAACACTGTTTAAAGTTCAATATTTTCGCAACAAGTATAAGGTGTAACATTTAGTCTCTAAGTGAAAATTTTGTTTTCTTTAAGCAACTGATTTAATTGCCAAATTTACTCTAGATTTAAAAATTATTGTAATTGGTATCTACTTTGTGTTTACTAAACCTGTTTAGTTAAATAAAAATCTAAATTAAGCGATATTAAATTTACCTAGTAGATACAAACAATTACAAAAAAATCATCTAATCTTGGTAATGACAACCCTCAACATACGTATCATAGATTATCTCAAAAACTAAATTTTTAGCAAACAGGGATAATGTGATATCTTTTATTTATGTTTCAATATATGTGTCCTACTGAAGTTTGAAACAAATCAAATAGAGTGCTAGATAATGTTGTTATGGACATTATTCTGACATCTTTACTTGATTTATTATATTTGGTTACTTGCTATTCTTCAGGAATTTCTTATGTCAGACAGCTTTTATGGAGTTATACATGTGCGATGAGTTGTTAAACACATTAGACAATTATTATTGCCCGAATGTGCCATGATTTTGTTTTTGAATTCTGTGTGTTCGATTATCTGTTAATTTTGACATTTTTTGTTAAGATTGTAAAATTTGTGTACTTAAAAAAAATACAAAGTATGTTCTGCACTGAGCCATCTTACTTTGGTGTAGTGAAGTACATCAGAATATTCAGACAGCAATGAGTTAAGAAATGTTCAAACCTGTCATGATTGAAAGCTCATGAACGAATGTAATTAAGAAGCTTAAGAAGAACATCAAGCACATGTTTCATGTCTAAAGCAGATTTACACACAATGAAGCTGATGTACGACACAATGAAGAACACAACTTCGTTCTCAGGAAATGATTCCTTAAATATGCCTGCAACACCAGATTTCACCCCTGTCATATTTGGTGCTCCAGTTATAATGATATGTCAGTTATTCAGTAAACTTGACTGAATTATAATACAAACAGACCTGGTCGAAGTTTCTGGCTATAAAGACTCTCCAACCTGCTCATCCTCTTCACAATGTAGGACATGGTATCAACCAAGTTAAACAATCCTTCAGTTACAAAAATGATTTGTCTGCCATGTTGCCAAATTCTGTCCCCGAGCATATACCTGATTTTTATTGCGAATCGCCCACTAGGTCAGGAATAAAAATTACTTTGAACCTGCCAAGCAGAAGGAGCAAGCAGGACCACCCAGTAGTTCTGAAAAGTGAAATGTTGGAAATGATATATACCAGCTACAATGATCATGTTAGAATTTACACTGATGGCTCACTTAACAAACAAAAGAGAACATCTGGAGCAGGTTTTTCCAACAAATCTACTGATACCTGCTTTTACGTCCCTGCAAACTTACACTCTAGTCTGAGCTTCTAGTGTGAGACACAGAGCTTCTGGCGCTAAATGCTGCATTGGCAAGTTGCTTCGAAACAAAGGAGGAGAAATATGCATATTCACTGACTCCAGATCTGCCCTCTAGGCTCTCCTAAATTCATCCACAGGGGACTACTCATTTTATATTGCTGAAATAAGAAAATTTGGTAACAATCTGAAGAACATTGGGAAGCACATAACTCTTCAATGGGTACCTGCGCATTGTGGAATACCAGGAAACTAGAGGGCTGATGAAGCAGCTAAAGCGGCATCTCATATGTACCCAATATTTAAAGCCAAGTATACACTCATATATTGTTAAAGCTTGGCAAATAAATACTTTCATAAATGTTGGACTGAATCTTGAAAAGAAGAGGCCACAGGTCGTCATCTTTTTTAATTTTAGCCTGAACCGTTGAGTGAGGGCAAATTCAGGGAAGTTTCATGTCCGATTGCAGCTTTTGCAGCTTGAGCACCATCCGGCCATCTAGTAACGGAGGAATATTTATTTAGATTTGGTCTTTCAATTTCTCCAATCTGTGAACTTTGTGAGGGTGAAGATGAAAGCGCAAAGCACATTTTGTTCAACTGCACGTACCCCATACCAACGAGGGACTTCCTGAGAGCCAAATTGGCAACATGGCAAGATATTCTTATAAACAAGAAGCATTGGGGGCTGGCAAGGATAATATACCGTGGACATCGGGCTATCGGCTACTCTTGAAGCTGGATGCCTGTGTAAAGAAGTAAGTACAAATAGCATCATAGTTACTCCTTATTTTTCTTTATTAGTTGAGATAATTTTAAACTTCTTTGCATCTCCATTTATAATTGTTTTTCCAAACAGTCAGTTACATAGTGTTGGATATTGGTCAGTTCTTAAAATCTGCTTGTAATATTTGGAAGATTGAAGTGTCACCTTAATGACAAATGATTACTCTTCTTCAGCCCAGAAGCCTTTCTTTGATTTAACTATTGTAAAAAATTTATTTTTTTTGAGATGTCATACATTAAACTCATTTAGAACAAACGGTTTTTCTGTACCTCAATTAGAAAAATGTTCTGCAAATGGAATAAGTTTTGCATTTTAAATGAGTTTATAAAAAACCTCCCATTCCTTTTCTGGTCATTGCAATAGTAAACAAAAACCAAGAAAAGAACAAAATTTAAGACAACTGTTCTAACAAGAAATCTGAGGGAACTAGCTGTAGCTACCATTTTATTAAAAATAATGTGAGAAAATTTAGAAAAAGTTAAAAAATTATCTCAGTGATATATGGATAGAAAATTTGTTAACTCTCTCTTTGTTATTTCACTTACTGGAATAAAAATGATTTAGATCAGTCTTTAGAAATTCACTTGCAAGATGCCATGAATTTTCATGAAACAAAAATAAGAGAACAAACGTGTCTTATCACTGAAGCAATACAGCATAATAATATTTTATTTAAAGATATATTAAAGCAGATAAAATCTTTTAGGCACTTATAAAATGAAAAAGGCAGAGGTTAGATAACAGTAACATAGTTATCAGAATTTTTTCAGAATGATACTGCTAACACATATAAATGGTAAGTATAGGAGTACTTTAACATTTAGAGCAAACTATAAATATATTTTTAATTCTAAGTTAGGCAGACAGACAAAATGTTCTAAGAGGTAATGGAGAGTATTTTACACATGCTCAATAATATTATTTAAAATCATGCAAGGGAAATATTTTGGATGAAGAAACTCTAATTTTGGATAGTTAACAGTAAAACAGAAGCTACAAATTCATTACATTCTGGAAAATAGAGGTACCAAAATTGCCCAAGTAAGTAAATTTAGGAAATATGCAATAAAAAATTATTTTATGCAAAAACTCTAAAAAGAAAAAAACAAAGTGATTAAAAACACAAGACATGAAAGAAAATTATTTTGGTGTAGTTAACTAAATGTTGATTCATAACTGAAATTACCAGTTACTGAAAAGTGCTTGTCATAACAACAATGCAGCTTGTATTAACATGTTTTGCATGTTATTTTACAAACTTTCCATAATTTATAACACTATATGAAGCTCTTGTAATTTTATAAGTTTAATTTGTTTTTTGGGAAATAGTTGTTTTTATTATTTTATACAGTAAAAGCTCTTTTATACAACATGCTATCATCGGAACGTTCTAATAACATTTACAAAATAAAAACATATGAGTACACTAACCTTTTATTGTTGTAAAATGTGACTCATCAGAAATACAGTACAAAAGAGATGTCAATTAACCAACCTAACCAAGAAATAGTTCAAGAAAAAGTAAACATATCATGGCGTAATAACGCAGCCTCTCGTACAAAAAAAACGCTTGTTGAAGGTGGGAAATGCTACTCGGCTCTTGAAGTTTTGCAACTGTATAGTAAACTAACTGTTGATTCATAACTGAAATTACCACTTACTGAAAAGTGCTTGTCATAACAACAATGCAGCTTGTATTAACATGTTTTGCATGTTATTTTACAAACTTTCCCTAATTTATAACACTATATGAAGCTCTTGAAATTTTATGAGTTTAATTTGTTTTTTGGGAATTAGTTGTTTTTATTATTTTATACAGTAAAAGCTCTTTTATACAACATGCTATCATCGGAACGTTCTAATAACATTTACAAAATAAAAACATATCAGTACACTAACCTTTTATTGTTGTAAAATGTGACTCATCAGAAATACAGTACAAAAAAAAAGTCAATTAACCAACCTAACCAAGAAATAGTTCAAGAAAAAGTAAACATATCATGGCGTAATAACGCAGCCTCTTGTACAAAAAAAAAAAACGCTTGTTGAAGGTGAGAAATGCTACTCAGCTCTTGAAGTTTTGCAACTGCATATGCTTCATTCAAAAGTGGTCATCATATATCAGGCAGTCGGCCAACAGTGATTATTTAAAAAAATCATTAGCCTTTGTTTAGTTAAGTATACTGGTGCAGGTTTTATTTTAATGTTGTATGGAGGAAAAAGCTTTTTAGCGATACATTTCTTTTCTTGCTTCAATTTTTTTCTTATAAATTTTGATTGTGCAAGAATGTCTTCTTATTAAATACGTAATTGGAAATACAGCAATTGGATACACACAAATAGGGAAGTAAGATTTCAACAGTACATTCAATTTTCCTTGACAAGTAGCATAATGTTATGCTAAATATGTACTGTATATAGGGTATGTAATGTAGGTTAGGTTCTGTTATCTGGAAATTTTCGATAACTGGGAACCGATAACAGAGGGTGCCGGGTATTAGAGCATTCGCTGTATTGTGTTGTAGACTAATTTATTTGTGATAATCTCCATTATTAACATCTGTATTGACATATTCTGGAAAAATATAATGCATGATAATGGTTTAAATTAAAACAAAATTTAAAAAATGAATATTATTAGTTTTGATACTAGGAATTTTATAAAAAAAGGAGTACTCTTCTAGGAAGGGGCGTTAATCATAGAACAAGATTAATGAAAACAAGTTATGAAGATATATTGCGTGCCTATCTAGTAGTTTAGAAAAACGAATGTCAACTTTGAAGAACTGTGTATTTATAAGAGAACAAATTTACACATAGTAAAAAAAACAACTCTGCATAAAATATTTTTATATTGACAACATAACTTTGAAAAATGTACTGTTTTCTACCATTTGTTTTTATAGAGTCTAAACAGTCTCTAATTTTAAAATATAATTTAAATAATGGTGATCATACTACATGGGATTGATTGTACAATGAATACTTTGTCAAAATATTAATTTTGAAAGACAAGCTGTTGATCTAACAAGTAATCTGGATATTGTTACAGGAACGATTGATAGGTCGATATTAAACATATTTTAAAAATTGCAATGTAAAACATAATAAATTTTATCATGTAAAAACCCTGTGATGTTTTCTGTAGAAATCAATAAAACTAGAACAGAAAACATATGCATCTTTATAGTTCCTAAAAGTATATCAGTTTTTTTGGGTTAAAATAAATTATCATTCATAGAAATGTGTTGTGAAATTACGTATTATAATATATAAATTTTTATTTTATATACAAGGTGTTGTGATGTTATCAGCTCCGTTTTTGATTTATCAGAGTTAAATTTTGTAATGGTTTACAAAAACAAAACACATTAACCCTCTATCTGGCAATGGTCTAACCTCTATAGTGGAAAGGTGTTTTATCAGGTCTTGTAGTATTTACCTACATTAAATGCTTAACACATTATTTAGTTTACATATAAAGTAAACATATGTATATATAATCATATGTATAAACATATATATGTGAAATACAATGGTATATAAATATAATTTCTAAAATCTTTTTAAACAATTAACAACTTTGATAAACAAGCAACAATTTTGATATAGAAGCAACAATTTTAGAATATTTCAAAATTTGAAAGTAACAAAGTAAATTTTGCCTTAATATATTTCTAAAACAATGTAATTGTTTATGACGTGCTAAACTTATTTCTTTAGATAGTTTTTGAAATAAAGAAAATGTTGAAGTTATGAATAGGACTGGCAGATCCCGCTGATCCTTCAACTCTAATTAAGGATCACAAAAGTTTTGGGATGAAGTTAAAGAAACCATCTGAACTCTATAAACATCTCAGAGTTACCAAAATGCATGTTTTGGGAAAATCCCAGGACGAAGTGGTAATATCTCTCCCCAAACATAAATATGCCATGGAGCTTTAATCAAGACTTCAATTCCATAAACAATTTATGGCAGGTGCACTGGTAAATAAAGTCAGGTTGGGTTCAAAAAAAGGGAAGATCAAGATATTATACAATCCTTTCTACAAGACAAAAATGACAGTTACAGATTGGACGCAATGAACTTGAATGAGGGGTTAAACATATGCTGGTTTTGCATCTCGTCAGCTCTGAAGTGGCATACTTTAATACATGACTGGTCACCCTCCCTATTGAACTTCTACCTTAATGGCTTCCAGATGACCCTTCTAGATCAGAGTAACTTAGTAAGATGGGATAAAACCTTTGAAAAATCTTGCTATACTTGTGGTGAAGCAATAGGTAGAGCCTGGAAGTTATTGGTAGGGTACAAAGTGTTTCTTGATAGGACTCATTACTCATGCCATCATGGTAGAATATTTCAAATCATATGTGAAGCTGTAAGTCTCTCGGCAGCCAGAGCCCCAAAAGGAGTGACCACAAGCAGAAGATGAATCCGCTTAATTATCCGCAGGCTCAAATGTAAAGACCAAGTCCTACTCAATCTTAGGTCCTGCACCTGATTGAACTATTCCAATGGATACATATGAAAAGCACTGTAAAATTTTTAGGATGTCGCCGTTTCATAATATAGACCGGATATATTCCTTTTTTCTAGAAAAATTAAACATATCATCTTGGCAGAACTATGGGAAGCAAACATACCCTAAGACTACACAATAAAAATGAATTCATATTATGATCTAAAGAAATTAATTAACCAAAAATGAATATACAGTTAATTTATATGTGATACAAGTGGGAGCAAGAGGTAAACCAGCAAAATCTCTCTACAACCTACTAAAAGACCTTGATCTATCGAGAACTGCAGTAAGTTCTACTTTAGAACAAGTATCTTAAGCTGGATTAGCAGGCTCCTATGGAATTTAGCTAGGTAGGGGGGGGGGTTACATGAGTAGTAAAGGTGTGTGTTGATTATCATCATAAAGGGACCTCTTTAATCTACAACCAGAATCACAAGTTCTGTGGCTACTCAGGGTAACTTCCTCTGTCCCACAATGGACCCGACAACGGCGCAAATTAAATTCATGGAATGGTAAGAAGTTCGTCTCTCTCTGTTTTCTAGTCGCAGGAAAATGAAAATACTATGCATACTCATCTTAAGAACATTTTCTAAAAATCAAATCAGTTTTTATAAAAAATGTCAAGATATACATTGAGTAGGGAATTTATTCTAAAGTAAATATAATATTCTTTATATTCTAATAAATATATAGTTTTATATGTAGTAAAAGAAAACTACAGAAATATTGCTTCTCTGATGTTGTTACACACATCATGGTACTCGAAAATCAATATTTTACAGGACATTATGTAGTGTTATAATAGGCACTGGAAAAATATACTAAACAAAAAAAAATTAAACTTTAAAATTTTAGCTTTTCTAGTACATTTTGCGCATTTAACAAATGATGCAGTATAATATTTATGCATCTAAAAATGACAATGTCAAGAAATGATATAATACATATGAAAACAGTGGGCATTGTAAAACGGCCTTTCCAGTCGATAAAATATAGGCTAGCCAGATTTAGAGTTAATGTAGTACAATGATTTCTTTATTTTCATAAGAAATATTTTTAATATTATTTTTAAGTTTATATTTCTATACAAAATTCTACTCTGACAATTAAAACGTTTTTATTAAAATGTTATCATAACATTATTATTTCTTCTTATTTAGTAGAACAATCAATAAATTTTAAAAATTTATGGAAAATTTTCCTTCTTTTAACAAATTCAACAATAATATATATGTATATATAAATACTTACAAAATCTAATATATTGTAAAAAATATTTTCTATAATATTTATACTAAGGGATTTTAAAATAGACTTAATATTTTTGTTTATCTGTTATTGAAATCGACTAAAGTAATGAAAAACATAATACTACCAGTGGGGACTAAATTCATCTGTTATTTTCTAACATGCTAATTTTCTTTTGGTAATATTGTAGTTTGGCCTGTTCTACTTGAAGTTCCAAATTATATTTTTTTGCTCTCATTTCAAGGTCTAATTCTACAAGTTTAATTTCTTTACTTAGCAAAACTCGTCTTAGTTTTTTAAATGCTAAAGTTGAATGCCTTCTTCTAACTTCAGCAGCACCATGGCTTGGGTGATGAGTAAAGCGTTTTCTCCTTTCTGGTTTGTATTGTTCTGTACCACTTCCACTTGACCCTAAAATAAATAACTTCAATTTTCAAACAACATTTTTAAGAAAATTAATCTAAAATTATATTACCGGTTTTATAAATTTGATTGTACTTTATTATATATTGATTTAGTTTGTTTGTATAACTCATAGTTTACTGTTGTGTTTAGTTTGTTGCTTTTTTGATGTGCAGATAAGAGACATAAAAAGGACACAACTTAAATCATATTTTGCCATACACATACAACCTACATTACATCAAAAAAAGCAACAAACTAGACACAACAGAAAACAAGGAGATATACAAACACCATAAATACTATCCACAACACATTCTAATTGACAAATTACACTCACAATCAAATACTAAATTTGAACACATAATTAACAACTACTCTACGAAGAATAACATACCACAAATACACCACACACACCTGAGCAAAAGTCTTGTCCGTGACTCACAGCATTGAATAATGCTCTGACCCAGTGTGAAACTCGTCTGTTGAAAAATATCAGTAGGTATAGGTTTTTTTGCCAAGTTAATACCAAAAGTGTAATTATAGAAAAACCTCAAGATGTACAACACAAAAACTGCAAGTTTGAAATTTTTCAATTATGAAAAATGTCAAAGTGTTACAAAATGGACAAACTTTAGTATTGATTGAAATTTACTTTCAGAAAACATTTAATTACAGCACATAAATTCTGTGAAATTGATGAGCAAAACATTTCAGTAATTGGTTCTTTTTAAAATTAAAATTATATAGACAGCTGACATATACTTGAAGCAATGGACTCTACAGGAGAGAGTCAGTTGGACTAATGTCGACGGGTAATTGTGAACTCAATTTTATACAATTGTAACTTATAAATGACACCAGTGATAAAACCTCATGATAAACTATAAAAATATTACCATCAAAACAATACAAGATAGATGGTAATTAGATTATGCTCCTAGTGCAAATAATCATTTATTTAAAAATTAGACTGTAAACATTGTTTTACATTTGCTCCCATCTGGTTGTCGTCAAAACCTCGATTGTACAACCTTAAATAGTTACCACACATTGTTACCACACAATATCTTAAATAATGCTCTAGGATTAAAAATGAATAAAATAAACAAACAAACTGGATTAACAGTATCGAACTTTGGTTCATAAATGGACAATGCAAAAAGAAAGCAAACTACAACATAATGCACGTGACAAAAAATAAAAAAGCATAGAAAAAGTAACAAACAAAAATAATAATAGTCAAACACCATATACAGAAAGGAAAATGAAAAACTGCAAGAAAATTTGTTTTCCATTTTGCCACTTAATATTGTTATTCTTACGTATGTGTATACATATTTATATTAATTGTAATTATAAAATTAAAAAAAAAACTGAAATAAAATTGTTGATTCAAGAAAGAATTGACTTGAATTTTTTCAATTTATATTACTTGTTTTGCTTACATAAGCCTTACATAAAGCTTAGTACTTAAAGAATAAAAGTTAAACATATGAATGTAGAAGTATTGGTTATTGTCTGGCATCATTTAGAGTTTTTAGAATTTCAATTATAAGAAGAGACTTCTGCCTATTTATGAAGTGTGTGTCAAAAGTACCGAACCCTTGTCCAATACCTAGCCATATCCAATATTCCTTTAAATTTTAAAAATGTTTTTTTTCTACAGATGTAATTAGAAGTGGAACAGATTAATTCATTATATATACGAATTTGTTGGAAACTAACAGTAGAAAAAGAGAATATATTTGAAAATACAAATGGGGATTTTTGAGGGCCAAGAGTGGCATTTATATAGTCTTCTTTTGTATAGTAGTTAACAAATAAATCTGTATTTTGATAACGCTAATCCTATAAGTTGGTGTAAATCTTCAAACAATTTGAGCAAAACATCCTTGCATGAAATGTTAGTTTTGTAAACATACATATACACACAAACAGGCACATATTCTTCAATTTATTTATGTAGTTTTAGAACAAATGCATTTAAAAACTAGTAGTATTTTCAGAATTTTGTATATATACTGAAGAAAAATATCATAACTACTTGATGCTTTAGCTTTGAAGGAATTGTGTGTCTCACATAGTTTCTGAAACAATATAACTAAATTACAACAAGCACATTAAGTAAATTTACCAAACACATATTTTATAGCGCTTCTATACATATTGTATGTATATATATATATATATATATATATATATATATATATATATATATATATATATATATAAATACCTAAAAAAAGTTGTGCAGAAAAATATTAATGTTTTACCCAGGACTAGCCTAGATAATTTATTTTTAAAAGGATTCATAACACTACATTATGATATAACTTTAAATTTGTATCTAGCCTTATTTTCATTAAATGTGGTAAATGAAGTTTAATTTTCCATCTTAACAATGCTAAAGTTTATGATAAACCAAATTTGAAACATTTAGGTGTATATGTACAGTATACATTTATCAAACATCTAGACACCAGTGATATTGGGAAAAAAAACTATACCTAGTGATCTACAGTTTATAAAATAATGAAAAAAGTGCTTAAAACAACAAAATTAAATATTTTGAAGCAATGAGAAAATAACCTCACTTTACTACAGACAATGAACTTCAATAAACTCAAGGGTTTTCCATAAAAAAGAGAGCTATGATATACTATAGTACAGCACAGTAATAATGTATCAAGATGTTTTGATAGAGTTGGTTATAAATAAATGTTCTATATTAATATGTAGCTGTTTTAGAAATATAAACAATTACTATAAAATTTTACCCAAGACGAGCTAGTTAATAAGTGAAGTAAATTTCATACTGAAGTTTATTATTAAATTATCACATACAACATGGGATGCGATTTTCCACTTGAATCGTAGACTGCTTAGATTAGTTACTATCAAGGGCGTAGCCAGAAGGGGCATGTGCCCCCTTAAAAACCATTAATTTTAGGAGAAAAATATTACCCTATAAAACAGCGCTGAGTTTTTAGCAAAAGAGTTTCTCGAAAACCCAACAATTGTGAAATTTTAAGTGCTAAAATAGCATAAAATGTGATTTCTAGAGATAAAAACGTCTCGAATTTCCCCGAGAGGATTCCAAACTCTGGGCCGTTTCCCCCAAACATTGACCTGGCTGTGCCACTGGTTATCATACTTAATTTTGTTTGCTATAACCAAACCATTCTAACTGGCCACTTTATAGCTAGATTATGATGTAGTATAACAAAATTCAGTATTATAAAGAAACTTTGATCTTATAGATTTGTGTGTTTATAAGAAGACTAGATGTAAATTTGTTTATATTTTAAAAATTTATATAGTATTGGCCCCAGTTTATTTTTCCTCTTGTCCCTGATGACGTCTAATAGTGCCAGATATAACTGTTTGTGTAATATTGGTAATGTCTGGATAAGTAATAAATACCCTTGACGTTTTAAAGGTTTGTGTCTCTTGTAGAATACAATTATTTTGCTTTGTTTGACAATATTTAATATTTAAATCATTAGCGTAAAGTTTTTGTTGCATGATTACTTTTTGTGTATTCTTGAAGACCTTCAACATTGCCAGGTATAATTATTTTTTTTGCAGCAATGATGATACTTGGATAGTTGATAAATACCTTTTATAGTTATAAAATTTAGAAATAAGAAATTCACAGTACTTGAATGTGTGTTGTTAAAGTATTGCTATATTTTAAAGTATAATATTAAAGCTTTAACATAAAAAAGTTTATATTAATGTCAAATCCACATTGTGATCTAAGTAATGCAACTTATAATGAAAGCAAAATACCTTGACACGATGGTTCTAAAAACTGATTTGAGCAGATTGAGTCACCATCACTAACAGGTGTAGGAATTGTAGTGTTTGAAGTTAAATCATTTAAACCAGATTCTAGATCATTTAATCTATCTGTATTTGCTTCTTCTATTCCTACAGTGCTGAGTGTTGAAGCTTCTTTGCGAATCCTTCGTTTTAAATTTTCATAACACATCTTCAACTGTCTGTTAGTTCTTTCAGGTTTACTCATAGAAAGTTCATTAAATTCTTGAGTAACTAATAACCAAACCCTTTCTTTTTCTTGTAAGCTAGCTTTGTCGCTCTTTTTACATTCTACAGTTTCTTGATATTTTTCAAGAATATGAATTAATAGATTTTTTTCATGAGAAGAAAAATTTGAACATCTATTTCTTTTTTTTCCACTGTCTGTTTCATGAGATAAAGGAGAACTAGAACGTTCATCTAATTCCATTTTAACAATATGATATGGATTATGATTATCATAAGTGGACATAATACAATATAAAACAGGCAATAGTTAGGTTAGAAAATATTCAAATATACTCCAAATGTAAACAAAATACTTC
>JBAIZL010000399.1:277500-322500 GCA_036971475.1 Prosapia bicincta | reverse complement strand
GAGCCCGTACTCATGTCTGCCTAAGGAAACGTACTCATGTTTGCCCAGGAGCTCAAAATTTCCCTCGGCTGGCCTGCCTACCTTATTGAGTTTTTACTGTCAAAAATAAAGACCCACAAGAATGGTTCATTTAATACACATTAATACATAAACTACAATATAAGAGTGTGTCAATACCATTTTAATAATGCATATGCTTTACATTCAAGCTTTGTTGTAACGTTATCATTTCTGTTTCTCCGCTGAGTACGTATTCTTAGTTATGCGTCAGTTAGGTTAGGTTTCTAACTCCACACTTGAATGTACCTTGATTACACAGGACTTCCATCTTTCCTAAGACTATTTTTGCCAAAAAATGAGCTCTTTTTCTTGTGAATAAGAGCATTTCAATGTTTTAAACAACTAGTTGTAACTTTTTTTCATTAAGTCAATGTTTGATTCGTCATAAAATCTAATTAAAACACATCTGAAAAATAATATTAGCAGGAAAGCAAATATCTACAATAACATTATCTAAATTATCTGCAATAACATCGTCGTACAACCCGCTACAGAAGAGTCCTTTGGGAACGCCATATTGAGAGGCTGTCACACGTCACGTTCTGTATTAAGGGGCCTGTTTCCGAGTTCCAAGGTAATCCACTTAGCCCATCATTCCCCCCCCCCTAGTGTTCACTTCTTGTCAGTCTGTCTTTCGAATAATTTTTTATGATTAGCTTGTGGAAAATCATGTAATAAAATTCAAACGTGGACAATTTTCAATTTATAATTTTATTAAAATTCTCTCTATTATCTCGCACTCTAGTTATATATATATATATATATATATATATATATATATATATATATATATATATATATATATATATGTGTGTGTGTAAATATCGCAATATGTATTCTTGTGTATTAATAAAGAACTAAGTCAAAATACAAATACAAGAATTATAATTGAATTTACAACTCAAAGCTTTTCGTTGGCTAACAGCACCAACATCATCAGGAATATTCTGAATATTCATCATCATCATCAGAATATTCCTGATGATGTTGGTACTGTTAGCCAACGAAAAGCTTTGAGTTGTAAATTCAATTATAATTCTTGTATGTATATTTTGACTTAGTTCTTTATATATATACATATATATATATATATATATATATATATATATATATATATATATATATATATACACACATATACATATATGTATATATAATAATAATAATATTTTTTTTTGTTAAAATATTTTGTTACATAATTATTTTTCTGAAGATGCTGGTACTGTTTTATCGGTGAAAAGCTTTGAATAATATATGTATTTTGTGTTTGAAATATTTTAAATTTATTAAATATATATATATAAATTTATATCTTGTAAAAATTATCAATCATCAATAAAATACGTTTTTATTAATTCAATCGAGTACAAATACATTTCTTTTAACCTATACTGAATGACAATTTTATGTTAATACAGTTTTTTTCAAATATTTATTTAAGAATTAAATTATAAAAAATTTGGGGGTCTAGGTAGAATTCAAACTAAGTACTTTCATATTCGAAGTCTAGCGCTTTGGCACTACTTTCCCATACCTAGAAATGTACTTCTGAATTATGAATTTTTGTTTTGTCCACATCTGGTTGTCGTCGAAACCGCCATTGTACAATCTTAAATTGTTGCCATGGTTACCGCACAATATTACAAATATTGCTCTAGGATTAAAAATGAATGAAACGAATAACATGAACAAACTAGATTAACGGTATCGAACCTTACTTCACAAATGGACAATACGAAAGGAAAGCGTAAAGAAATTACAACACAATGCAAGCGACGAAGAAAAAGAAAGCGTATAAATAAAAACAAACAAAAATAATAATCCAACACCATGCATCGAAATGAAAGTGGAAAATGGCTTTCTATTTTGCCACTTGATATTGTTTTTCTGTCAAATGTATACCCTTCACATATTTATTTTAATTGTTGTTATAAAATAAAAAGTAACTGAAATACAATTTTTCTTTGTTGAGTTAAGTAAGAATTGACTTTTAATTTTTTTTTCATATTACTTGTTTGTCTATTTATTTTTATTATTATAAAGGTTCAAAAGAGATCATTAGATTTTTTACCTGAATTAAAGTTAAACCTTGGCATGTAAATAAATATATATAGATATTAGTGATGTCATCTTGCGCTGTTTGCTAGAGGCTTTCCCAGAATTCAATCTATACAAGGAATTCAAGTCACTTATACATAATAGTAAAATAATTTAAAAGCTCGTCTCAGATAAATGCCGGCCTCAGTCCTTCAGGGTCACTGTGATGTCTTGTCATCTTGCGCTGTTTGCTAGAGGCTTTCCCAGAATTCAATCTATACAAGGAATTCAAGTCACTTATACATAATAGTAAAATAATTTAAAAGCTCGTCTCAGATAAATGCCTGCCTCAGTCCTTCAGGGTCACTGTGATGTCTTGTCATCTTGCGCTGTTTGCTAGAGGCTTTCCCAGAATTCAATCTATACAAGGCGTCAAGTCACCTATACATAATAGTAAAATAATTTGAAAGCTCGTCTCAGATAAATGCCTGCCTCAGTCCTTCAGGGTCACTGTGATGTCTTGTCATCTTGCGCTGTTTGCTAGAGGCTTTCCCAGAATTCAATCTATACAAGGAATTCAAGTCACTTATACATAATAGTAAAATAATTTAAAAGCTCGTCTCAGATAAATGCCGGCCTCAGTCCTTCAGGGTCACTGTGATGTCTTGTCATCTTGCGCTGTTTGCTAGAGGCTTTCCCAGAATTCAATCTATACAAGGAATTCAAGTCACTTATACATAATAGTAAAATAATTTAAAAGCTCGTCTCAGATAAATGCCTGCCTCAGTCCTTCAGGGTCACTGTGATGTCTTGTCATCTTGCGCTGTTTGCTAGAGGCTTTCCCAGAATTCAATCTATACAAGGAATTCAAGTCACTTATACATAATAGTAAAATAATTTAAAAGCTCGTCTCAGATAAATGCCTGCCTCAGTCCTTCAGGGTCACTGTGATGTCTTGTCATCTTGCGCTGTTTGCTAGAGGCTTTCCCAGAATTCAATCTATACAAGGCGTCAAGTCACCTATACATAATAGTAAAATAATTTGAAAGCTCGTCTCAGATAAATGCCTGCCTCAGTCCTTCAGGGTCACTGTGATGTCTTGTCATCTTGCGCTGTTTGCTAGAGGCTTTCCCAGAATTCAATCTATACAAGGAATTCAAGTCACTTATACATAATAGTAAAATAATTTAAAAGCTCGTCTAAGATAAATGCCTGCCTCAGTCCTTCAGGGTCACTGTGATGTCTTGTCATCTTGCGCTGTTTGCTAGAGGCTTTCCCAGAATTCAATCTATACAAGGAATTCAAGTCACTTATACATAATAGTAAAATAATTTAAAAGCTCGTCTCAGATAAATGCCTGCCTCAGTCCTTCAGGGTCACTGTGATGTCTTGTCATCTTGCGCTGTTTGCTAGAGGCTTTCCCAGAATTCAATCTATACAAGGCGTCAAGTCACCTATACATAATAGTAAAATAATTTGAAAGCTCGTCTCAGATAAATGCCTGCCTCAGTCCTTCAGGGTCACTGTGATGTCTTGTCATCTTGCGCTGTTTGCTAGAGGCTTTCCCAGAATTCAATCTATACAAGGAATTCAAGTCACTTATACATAATAGTAAAATAATTTGAAAGCTCGTCTCAGATAAATGCCTGCCTCAGTCCTTCAGGGTCACTGTGATGTCTTGTCATCTTGCGCTGTTTGCTAGAGGCTTTCCCAGAATTCAATCTATACAAGGAATTCAAGTCACTTATACATAATAGTAAAATAATTTAAAAGCTCGTCTCAGATAAATGCCTGCCTCAGTCCTTCAGGGTCACTGTGATGTCTTGTCATCTTGCGCTGTTTGCTAGAGGCTTTCCCAGAATTCAATCTATACAAGGAATTCAAGTCACTTATACATAATAGTAAAATAATTTAAAAGCTCGTCTCAGATAAATGCCGGCCTCAGTCCTTCAGGGTCACTGTGATGTCTTGTCATCTTGCGCTGTTTGCTAGAGGCTTTCCCAGAATTCAATCTATACAAGGAATTCAAGTCACTTATACATAATAGTAAAATAATTTAAAAGCTCGTCTCAGATAAATGCCTGCCTCAGTCCTTCAGGGTCACTGTGATGTCTTGTCATCTTGCGCTGTTTGCTAGAGGCTTTCCCAGAATTCAATCTATACAAGGCGTCAAGTCACCTATACATAATAGTAAAATAATTTGAAAGCTCGTCTCAGATAAATGCCTGCCTCAGTCCTTCAGGGTCACTGTGATGTCTTGTCATCTTGCGCTGTTTGCTAGAGGCTTTCCCAGAATTCAATCTATACAAGGAATTCAAGTCACTTATACATAATAGTAAAATAATTTAAAAGCTCGTCTCAGATAAATGCCTGCCTCAGTCCTTCAGGGTCACTGTGATGTCTTGTCATCTTGCGCTGTTTGCTAGAGGCTTTCCCAGAATTCAATCTATACAAGGAATTCAAGTCACTTATACATAATAGTAAAATAATTTAAAAGCTCGTCTCAGATAAATGCCGGCCTCAGTCCTTCAGGGTCACTGTGATGTCTTGTCATCTTGCGCTGTTTGCTAGAGGCTTTCCCAGAATTCAATCTATACAAGGAATTCAAGTCACTTATACATAATAGTAAAATAATTTAAAAGCTCGTCTCAGATAAATGCCTGCCTCAGTCCTTCAGGGTCACTGTGATGTCTTGTCATCTTGCGCTGTTTGCTAGAGGCTTTCCCAGAATTCAATCTATACAAGGAATTCAAGTCACTTATACATAATAGTAAAATAATTTAAAAGCTCGTCTCAGATAAATGCCGGCCTCAGTCCTTCAGGGTCACTGTGATGTCTTGTCATCTTGCGCTGTTTGCTAGAGGCTTTCCCAGAATTCAATCTATACAAGGCGTCAAGTCACCTATACATAATAGTAAAATAATTTGAAAGCTCGTCTCAGATAAATGCCTGCCTCAGTCCTTCAGGGTCACTGTGATGTCTTGTCATCTTGCGCTGTTTGCTAGAGGCTTTCCCAGAATTCAATCTATACAAGGAATTCAAGTCACTTATACATAATAGTAAAATAATTTAAAAGCTCGTCTCAGATAAATGCCTGCCTCAGTCCTTCAGGGTCACTGTGATGTCTTGTCATCTTGCGCTGTTTGCTAGAGGCTTTCCCAGAATTCAATCTATACAAGGAATTCAAGTCACTTATACATAATAGTAAAATAATTTAAAAGCTCGTCTCAGATAAATGCCTGCCTCAGTCCTTCAGGGTCACTGTGATGTCTTGTCATCTTGCGCTGTTTGCTAGAGGCTTTCCCAGAATTCAATCTATACAAGGAATTCAAGTCACTTATACATAATAGTAAAATAATTTAAAAGCTCGTCTCAGATAAATGCCTGCCTCAGTCCTTCAGGGTCACTGTGATGTCTTGTCATCTTGCGCTGTTTGCTAGAGGCTTTCCCAGAATTCAATCTATACAAGGCGTCAAGTCACCTATACATAATAGTAAAATAATTTGAAAGCTCGTCTCAGATAAATGCCTGCCTCAGTCCTTCAGGGTCACTGTGATGTCTTGTCATCTTGCGCTGTTTGCTAGAGGCTTTCCCAGAATTCAATCTATACAAGGAATTCAAGTCACTTATACATAATAGTAAAATAATTTAAAAGCTCGTCTCAGATAAATGCCTGCCTCAGTCCTTCAGGGTCACTGTGATGTCTTGTCATCTTGCGCTGTTTGCTAGAGGCTTTCCCAGAATTCAATCTATACAAGGAATTCAAGTCACTTATACATAATAGTAAAATAATTTAAAAGCTCGTCTCAGATAAATGCCGGCCTCAGTCCTTCAGGGTCACTGTGATGTCTTGTCATCTTGCGCTGTTTTCTAGAGGCTTTCCCAGAATTCAATCTATACAAGGAATTCAAGTCACTTATACATAATAGTAAAATAATTTAAAAGCTCGTCTCAGATAAATGCCTGCCTCAGTCCTTCAGGGTCACTGTGATGTCTTGTCATCTTGCGCTGTTTGCTAGAGGCTTTCCCAGAATTCAATCTATACAAGGAATTCAAGTCACTTATACATAATAGTAAAATAATTTGAAAGCTCGTCTCAGATAAATGCCGGCCTCAGTCCTTCAGGGTCACTGTGATGTCTAGTCATCTTGCGCTGTTTGCTAGAGGCTTTCCCAGAATTCAATCTATACAAGGCGTCAAGTCACCTATACACAATAGTAAAATAATTTAAAAGCTCGTCTCAGATAAACGCCTGCCCCAGTCCTTCAGGGTCACTGTCATATCATCCGAATACATAAAGTTGGAGCCGTTTTTTTAGAACTTATTGCTTATAGCGAGCACCTAGTCCTTGTTCATCCACTTTGCTTTGTCATCCCTCGTAGGCGATATTAGTCCTCCTAGCCGATCCTTAAAACTACAAACTAACAGTTTACAGCTGGAATATGAAATACTTGTGTTGGTGAATGCGCTTGTAAACGTTTCTAACTCTAGCTGGAGAAGTTCTTGCTATTAACTTAATGGACAGAGAGATTTATTTCACAGAATTTATATTTTATTTATTTATAAACTGATCCAAATAAATCTACATTCGGTGTAATATGATTCGTTCAAGTTGTCACAAAATTGAGGTGAAAAATCATGTTATCATCCCCAAAGAAAATTACGAAGAACTGGTATAGTCTTGAAACTAAAAATTAAAAAAAAAAAATAAAAATAATGAAATAAATATAAAAACAAATAAATTAATTATTCGAACTTGGAACACAAAATGAAAATGAAAATTAAATAGCTAAATACAAATTATATGATTATAATTAATTTTTGCAAAGAATAATTAAAAGGAATGTAAGCGATTGAATTTGTATTAAATCTTTATTATATATATATATATATATATATATATATATATATATATATATATATATATATATGTGTGTGTGTGTGTGTGTGTGTGTGTGTATAAATTCACATTAATTTCCCAACCTTAATAGATGATAATAGAGAAAAAGCCTTAAAGCTGGTTAATAGCCTTAAAGCTGAAAAAAAGGTACCATTTATCCTATAAATCCCAATGCATTTCCTACTAGTTTTAATCCAGTTGTAAAGAATTAAAACAAATATATATGTACAACCTGCATATATAACTAATGAAAGCAATTAAACCAATATACTGTATCGTATTTTGATTTAGTTTGATGGACTCGTTAGAAAGTCATCGATTTGAGCAAATAAGTTTTGTATAGCTTACGGGACTTGGTTTTCTGTGTTAACAAACATTTGCAAACTTTCAACAACACAACTTATTGAATGGAGTAGGGAAATGTACAATGACGGAAATATCTTTTTTTTACAATTTGCTTTAAAAAATAGGAGGTTGTAATATTGGTGACTAATTTGAGTTAATATTGAGAATTTATTTTGAACAATTACTACACATAAAATGCTTATTTAGGCTTACAGATGCTATGTAGAAATTCAATGACGTAATTATTTTATTTTGAAACAGTAACAGTTAAGAAAAACATTTATAATGTTTGCGGTTTAAAAAGCCCAACAGAAGTTTTACAATGGGCAGCTCTGTTAGTACAACTGCAAAAACCAACAGATTAGGCTGCGTTCGGAGTAGAGAGAGAGTTCGATAGATTTTGTAATTGGTAATTTGAATATAAACACGCATGACAATAATTGCATTGCACTCATGAAATTCTGTCTGCTTGAACCTATCAAATTACACTAACGTATTAATGATTAACGCCACACCTTATAATTAAGGTAATATATGAGGGTCTATTTAATAAAATTTAAGGGTAAATCTTAAAATATTATAAATATGGTACATTTTTAAATTTAAATGTAAACTCATAATAAAATTTAATATAACTATAATAATTATAACTTATAGTAATAATTAAGGGAATGCTGCAATCTGTATTTTATTAGTTTTATTGTTTTCCACAAATAAATAGAACGTATATTAAATATCTAAAAAACCGTACTATTAAAAACTAGAGCCCCAAAGCGGCTTCGCGCGCATGTGTTATTTTATATATATATATATATATATATATATATATACATACAGTAAACTCCCGATTATCCGTGGGCGGATTAACCGGTTTGCGGATTATCCGGGGTCTGGCATTGTTTTACAAATATCCAATTTTTATTCCAATCAGATTCATGTGTTTAAATTTCCAAACGGTGAATTACGACGTAAATACATATAAGGCTTAATAGAAGTTAAGATGACGGGAATAGATATGTAATATGTACTTACTAATTTTTACATTGAAAGGGAAGCATCCCGACGCGGGCCAGCTAAATAAAAGAGGCGAGCAAACTACTGTATAAAAGAGACAATGACAAAATGCTTGGACGCCCGAAAACCTAATGTGTATCATAAGATTGTAAACAAATGTCAGCTAATCTCGGCTATAAATATTCTAGGACGTGACATATGCATTATCCATGTCTGTCATATACATTATCGATCTTTATGGTTTTGTGACACAAGTAGACACTGTGCGACAAAATGGTTCTCAAGAAACTTAGATTGCACATTAAAGTTAAATCAATGCTCACAAAAAAACAATCGAAAGTGACAGATTTTTTTGTTAAAAAGTGAAAGTATTATGTGTAAAGGAAATTACATATGTACATACATACTTACTTTTGACATATACTTATGTACGTATTGTAAATAGTTATATATACAAATGTACATGTTATAATCCGTCAAATACATCGATATTTTAAATTATTTTCTATATTTATTTTGTCCTCTGAAGATTATTTGTGAGTTGCATTAAGCGGGGTCATTATATGTGTAAACTTATGGCATAATAATCGATTATAGATAGTTTTGCGTATTCTTTGTTCATAGTGGATTATCCTGGGAATTCGTTATCCGGCGTTGCCGGGCCACCCTATTCCACGGATAATCGGGAGTTTACTGTATATATATATATAATTATTACCTTATAGGTTAACTTAATAAATTTAAAAACAAGTAACTAATTGGTAATGATTATGGAATGGTTGTTTTCTCGTAAGAAGTTATACTAATTATAGAACAATCATAGTCTCTGAAATTGTACTTTCTCTGTGCATTTCATATGGGACTTGTATTTATTCCACGGAATTTTGGTATGTTTAGACTTTAAAATCAACATTTTGCAAAATCGTTTCTTGGTGCGCATCTATGTTAGGAACGGAATGTACCCTGAAAATTTCAATTCTCTACCTTTTATGGTTTCGACTCTACTTTGATTATCTGCCATTCCCTCAGGACAACGATTCCTCTCTCTCTCTCTCTCTCTCTCTCTCTCTCTCTCTCTCTCTCTATATATATATATATATATATATATATATATATATATATATAAATATAAAATACGTTTTCTTGTTTAATAATTAAAAACAACATAGGTTATTCAAATATAAGAATATTTATTAATTTATATTCAAAGCTTTTCGTTGGTAAACAGTACCAACATCATCAGGAATGAAAATTACAATAATGTCTGTAATCAGTTATCAATAATTACATAATCTATAATTACATTATTGTAATTTTCATTCTTGATGATGTTGGTACTGTTTACCAATGAAAAGCTTTGAATATAAATTAATAAATATTCTTGTATTTGAATAACCTATGTTGTTTTAAAATATATATATATATATATATATATATATGTATATATATATATATATATATATATATATATATATATATATATATATATATATATATATATACTTAAACGAATTTTTAATGTAAGATACATGTTTTTATGTTATAAATGAAATTATTTAAAGCTTCACTTATGCTAACAGTCCCACGAATGCTTGAGTATAATAATTTCATTATAATAATTGCTAGTGGTTTTAAAAGCCGGAATTAGGTCTAATGATTAATAATATATGACAAATCGAAAGCATTAAAAAGAATATGGAAAATGTTCCTAAGAAAGAACAAAAGCTCTAATATGAATTTTTAGAAGAATGTGATAACCTCAAAACAATTACCATAATGGTATAAATTAACTTCACGCCTAAAGTGATACATTAACAGGAAGCCTACAAGTAAACAAGTTATTAAATAAACAAAAGCTCTAATATGAATTTTTAGAAGAATGTGATAACCTCAAAACAATTACGATAATGGTATAAATTAACTTCACGCCTAAAGTGATACATTAACAGGAAGCCTACAAGTAAACAAGTTATTAAATAAACAAAAGAAAAATTTCCTGTATATAATTAAAACGAATAAAAAACCAGAAAAAATAGTTTTTGTCACGTATAATACAAAATTTGGAATACTCCAAAAAATTAAATACAATATCTACAATTATTTTCTATATTTTGAACATCGAGCTATTTAAAAACAAAACAGACCAAAATTTGAAAAAAATGAAACCTAATGCTTTTTACACCAAACATTTACACGTATCTATTTTATCCTAGTTTAATCTTTCTGGCTAGCCTACTATGTATCAAGTAACAGTTGGAAAAACTAAGTGCCATTGTTGTACTGTCGTTAACAAATGATATAAAAGTTACTAATTGTACCGCCAGGTGTCGTTGCCATGTCCATTAGTAATATTGATCATGGCTGTGGCTTATCACACAGTTGCATTCAGGAAAGTTTTTACATTCTGCGGCGGTGTTAGTTTTGCTGTTGTACAGTAGGAATTGTAATTAACTTTTATGGATAATTTGTTACTTGCGGGACATAAATACTCGGTTCATTCTTTTTATTGAATATTCCATTTAATCTTTCTCTTTTGAGTATCAAGATTGAAAGAAATTTTAGAGTAAACAGTTTTTCTTTTATATACGAATGTCTAAATAATTCTTCACATAAGTTCTTAAAATAATGTTAATGTAACAAAAAATCCCGTAAGGAAACTACTTAGAAAACTGAAAGATTTTTGGTTACCTAATAAAAAGTCAAATATTTAAAAGAGTTTTTTAATATTCTATACATTCTCGCACATTTACGGTAAATTTTACCATCGATAGAAAAAAATAAGTTCAGAAATCAAGGTTGTGGGGCAGAAATTGTTTCTATGCAGCAAGCAGTTTTTTGTATCAGCAATTTATTAAAATGTTTTATACGCACAATAATTCATTTAAAAGTTTAATTTTCATTGCCAAAGCTTCAATTCTTAGCAACGTAGAGTTTCGTATTGGGTCTAGTGATCTTTGTAGATACAGAGTTTTTTAGTGATCTTAACGGTTTGTGGGAACTTATATGTGTAACGAGAAAAACTTCAGTGATTAATCTTTGTATCTGGTTTTTATGTCAGGAATACGGTCGAGAATGGGCATTTTTATGGTTTTCTTCCAATGAGTTAACTTTGTACTACTGAGCTGTGCTCTGCGGTATCGTTAAGCTCACCTTGCTACTTACATCTGTTTCACTGTACACTATAATGCTATCCCAGTAAAGTTTTGGAGTAAATATTTTGAATACATTTAAAAAATACAATTTTAATACACAAGACCCCCCCCCCCCCCCAACAAGAGACAGTGGTTCTGACGTACTAATACGTATAGCAGCAAGATTCGACAGCACTGTGTTAGCGGTTCCCTCTCCATTCTAAATGTCAAGTATGCCACTGCGCATCGGCTAGAAAAGTCTCTTGCTATAGCTCGCCGTTTGTACATTTCCTCTAAGTAAAAGGAAGGGCCTATTATATAGATAAATATAGATATGAAATGTATAATTTTGTAGCGTTTTATGTTGGTGATTCTTAAATAAAATAAATATAAGTCATACCTTTGTCCTGAAATTTTCAAATTGAATCAGTCATTGTATGCACTCCGGTTGAATATCGAGTTATTCTAAAAAAATTCGTATGATAATATAGTAATAGGAGGATTATCTAGTAGTAGTAATTTAACTCACAGCTATTTGGATCAACTCTATTCGCCTACGTCTTCGTTCAGTTGTAGATCATTCGTTGTACTCTTTATAGATTTTCGCAGTCCGTCAGATGGCCAACATTCTGTATATAACGCGCACACCTCACTCAGATGCTACGACAATGTTCTCCAAGAGAGTAATAACTCCGTAAAAATTTTAGAAATTTTTAACCAAAGAGTATCTGCCACTAAGGGTGAATTTTGTTCGATTTATTTAAAGTGAATTTAATTATTTAAACTTATGTTTACGGTTATATTTGCCACTGTTGGTAAAAGCGTTAGAAACACCAACTCTATTATTCAAGTAGCTGTAGACTTTTTATTTACTTTCTGGTATACTCTAATAAATTAGTTTTTGGGTAGAGCAGTATATTGACTTAAGGTTCAAAATAATAACCAAGGAAACGTTTTTTGATTGATATTAAAAAAAAACATTTCACCAACATTTTTTAACTCACGTAAATTAATTGTTATTCAAGTTAATTTACCAAAAAGTTAGGAAAATAATTTAAAATTATAATATATGTGTAAAACTATAAAAAATATTTATTATAACATATTTTAATAATAATATATATTACATATAATTATATCTAAATAAAAATAAGGGTAAAGTATAACTACAACATGCACGAAAAAACACGACACATTATTTGTACTTATTAATCTACAATAATAATTAGTGCACAAGCGAGTAACAGAGATACACCTCCTTATGACCCCGGCAGAGAGTAGGTGTGTTTCATGTACGATACCATGCATACATGATCACCTATGTCCCCTACCAGGGTTTTATGTTCATACTTTAATCCTATATACGAGTATACACACTAAAAATCCCTCATAGGCGACAACAGTCATACTGACTGACCACATTAAAACTAAAAGCAAGAAATATACAATTTTTTTTCATGTCGATTCTTACTTGAGTCAAACAAAAAAAAAAATTATTTTAGTTTCTTATTATTTTATAGTTACAATTAATATAAATAAGTATATACACATGTCAGAATAACAATATTAGGTGGCAAAATAAAAAGAGAATTACCTTACAATTTTCCAATTTTCCTTTCTTTGTATGGTGTTGGACTATTATTTTTGTTTGTTATTTTATACGCTTTCTATTGTTTCGTCGCTTGCATTGTGTTGTAGTTTCTTTTCGTTTTCCTTTCGCATTGTCCGTTTGTGAATCAAGGTTCGATACCGTTAATCCAGTTCGTTAATTTTATTCTTTTCATTCATTTTTAATTCTAGAGCTTCATTTATGATATTGAGTGGTAAAAATTTAAGGTTGTGTAATGGAAGTTTCGATGACAACCAGATGGTGGCAAACAAAAAATTCATATACATCTTTAAGAAGTACATTTATAGCTATGGGAAAGTTGCAACCTCAGTGCCAATGGGTTAGATTTTGAACATGGAGATACTCAGTTCGAATCCAACCTATATCCCCAAATTTTTATAAATGAATTATTATATAAATATTTGAAAAAAAACTGTTTTAGCATCAATTGTAAACCCCAAATTTTTATAAATGAATTATTATATAAATATTTGAAAAAAAACTGTTTTAGCATCAATTGTAAACCCCTATAGGTTAAAAAAATGAATTTGAACTTGATTAGATGAATAAAAATGTATTTCTCTCGTATTAACGATTCAAAATTTGTAATACACACACACACACACACACACACACATACACACACACACACACACACACACACACACACACACACACACACACACACACACACACACACACACACACACACACACACACACACACACACACACACACATATATATATATATATATATATAAAGAACTAAGTAAAAATACAAATACAAGAATTATAATTGAATTTACAATTCAAAGCTTTTCGTTGGCTAACAGTACCAATATCATCAGGAATATTAAACAATTAAAATTAACATATGTGCAAATTAGATCAAAAAATAGCCATGCCAAATCAATTACAATGTTGTTAAAAATTTTTATTTTGATTTGGCATAGCTATTTATTTGATCTAATTTGCACATATGTTAATTTTAATTGTTTAATATTTCTGATGATGTTGGTACTGTTACCCAACGAAAGGCTTTGAATTGTAAATTCAATTATAATTCTTGTATTTGATTTTGACTTAGTTTTTTATTAATACACAAGAATAGATATTGCAATATATATGTATATGTATATATATATATATATATATATATATATATATATATATATATATATATATATCAGAAGAGTGTGAGCTAATAGAAGGAATTGAAAAATAGTGTACAAGGTAAATATTGTGTACAAACTAATTTTACATCATACGTAAAGATAGGTATGTGCATGCAAAAGTATTTATAAGGTAACAAATAATTATTTAAAAATTTAAATAAATATAACGTCTTAACCTCAAATAAAACATTGAACTTAAACAATTTTTTACAATTATTGCAAAACAATCTTATTCAGAGGAAATTATTACAAAATAAGTAATAAAATAATTATGTCAAAATTAAACAATTATTATTTTTCTAACAATTTCCTCTGAAGATTATTGGTTTGCAATTGGAATGTACATAAAGGTTTAAATAGAAAGTTTTATTAGTGGTTTAGGGGTCTTATTTATTTAAATTAAATACGTCACAGTTGCTTCAAGTTGTTATAAACAACTAATATGGTTGTTGTGGTTAAACGAAAAATTTAAAACGGCAATTTAACTTAGAAGATATTTAACATCCGCTGTAGGCTCTTTTACAAAGAAATTAAACAACGATAACCGCCGAAGTTTTCCGACGAAATACGATTATTGATTGTTACGAACGGCGCTCTCGGTGATTTATAACAGTTAATTTCACTAGAGTTCGGCTCTTCCTAATTAAACAGGCATTATTTACAGCGAATGGAGTAAAAAATCAATCCTAATAAATCTTGGCCCTCTGTAATCAACTAAAGGTTTCGTCTGGAAATAATGTTTTCTTTACTTCCGGAGGTGTGGTTTTAACTGGTAAAAAAATCAGTTTAGTCCTAACGATTGTTATATTTTAAATTTTCAGTGTAAATTTTAATTTAATTTTGTATTTTAGAGATAAAAGAATTTAATAATATCATTAGGTCCCAGAGGATAGATACAATTGAAAAAAATTGTAAAATAATAGAATTTCCTTAGAAACTAAAGTGTATAAAAAAACCCATAACTCATACATGTTACTACATTAGGCATAATACGAGTATAAACGCTATAAATGCTAAGTATTGCGAGAGGTAGGTCATGTGAGTTTGATTAGTCTCTTGATATTTATCTGTAATTACAAGTCTCTTTCTCAATACAATGTCACTAAAAAATTGTTTTCAAGTGTTAAAATCCTAATTTAAATGTCTTGGCAGTAAAGTATTACGTACAACAAAAAAAAAAAAAAAAAAAAAAATGCCTGGAAGAACCAAAATATATAGAATAACTGATTTCTAAATGTATTCGTACTGGGTTAAAGATTAATTTTAGAAGTAGTGGGATTGTCTACAGAAGGTATGTTGTTAGTTTAGAATACGCCTACTCACGTAACAAGTAGAGTAAAAAGTGATGTTGGGAAAATTACTTGGCAACATACAACAACAATATGCTAGCTTATGGATCAAGAAGTCATAGATATCACGAAATGTTGATATTGCAGAACATTATTACTTGGCAACATACAACAACAATGTGCTAGCTTATGGATCAAGAAGTCATAGATATCATGAAATGTTGATATTGCAGAACATTATTACTTACCGACTAGTTTCGTCAGAGGTAAGAGTTCTGGTAATCGTGGGCTATTAAAGATTTAAACTTTAATATTGCTGATATTTAGATGGTTCTACGCAATTTTCCCCGTGATAGTACCGATTCAAACTCTACAAAAAAATGGTGGTAGAAAATGTAAGGTTTGAAAGTCCTTCAGCAAATACTGTTTATAGCGATGTTGATATATTACAACTTTGTTGCAAAATTGTTAGTGGTGTACAACGGTCAGTGCAAGAAATAAACTTGTGGCTAGAAGTGGACAGTGCAGATGCCGGATTCGAAACTTCACATGGCTCTAAATTGTAAAGTATTGTTGCCAAGGACAATACGAGTGAGGGAGATGACGTCATTACTCCCAAAGTACTTCTAAAATCTTCACTATGAAGCGGAAATAATGTTGGCAAATGATATAGGTTGGTATGGAAGTGTTAGAGTGCGAACAGTACAAATTATTCGACATAGAGGTGTAGGTTGCGGTGGATATAGCTAGTTAAATCGAAGTTGATTACAATGGCACTTAGTGAGGAAGTCACCTGCGGTCCTTAGTATGGGTCAGAGTGATATAGTGGTGTGTTCTCTACTGTAAGTGTATACTACGTTTGTGATTTATGTGTTTCGAGTGAAGATAGTGACGATAAGTCTGGGACAGGTAAGTGGTGTATGATATCTACCTAATAGGCGACTTCCAGTGAATCCAATAAAGAAAAATAGAAGTAGTCTAGAGGAATACCGTCACCCTTTTACTGAACTGAAAGATAATCACGAACGACTTTATTCATATATGAGGATGTCACGCGAGACATTAAATTATCTACTTGAAAATATTGCTCCTCAGTTGGACTATAGAAGTCAAAATACAAATACAAGAATTATAATTGAATTTACAATTTTTGTAAATTCTTATATATATATATATATATATATATATATATATATATATATATATATATATATATATTCTTGATATTTTACGCTATCCATTGTTTTTCCGTTGCACTGACTTTATGAAGTTAATATATTACTATTGTAAGTAATTTTATCCACCATTAAGTGCATAAATTTTACCTTGAGTGATGAGGCACCTTTCGGTCACTTGACCATTGTCGAATCACTGATATTTTTCTGATGTATATGTTCGGTCCGTGATATTGGTATTTGTTGACGTTACACGCACTTTCTCTTGATCTGTGTGTATGATGTTTTTATATAGTATGTCTTCTGTGTATGTTGTTTGTAGATTCATTAAATTGTTGTGTATGTTTTTATAAATATTATATTTTTCTAGTGAGTTTAGTTCTATTAGATAACATCACAAAAATAGCAATAGAAAATGGATACAACAAACACATTATAAAAAATATATACAATAAATTCAAAAAAAAACCTAACCTCAACACAACACTACAACCGGAACACAAAAATAATGAAAATAAAAAAATCTACCTAAAATATAAATACACCAATAACAAAATAGAAAAAATAACAAATATATACAACAAAGAATACTACACTCCAACATACAAACCAAACAACAAAATAATAAAATATCTTAATAACACAAACCACAAAACAAATTCAGAAAAACATAACCTATCAGGAATTTACAAAATTACATGCAACAACTGTAACGCTTTTTACATAGGAAAAACAACCAGAACATTTAAAATAAGATTTGAAGAACATTATAGAGCATTCAAAAACAAAAATTCAAAAGTATCAAATGTTGCAGCACACCTAATATCACATAAACATGAAATAACAAATTACGAAAATAACCTAACCATACTTGAAATAAATAATAACCCAATAGAACTAAACTCACTAGAAAAATACCACATTTATAAAAACATACACAACAATTTAATGAATCTACAAACAACATACACAGAAGACATACTATATAAAAACATCATACACACAGATCAAGAGAAAGTGCGTGTAACGTCAACAAATACCAATATCACGCACCGAACATCTACACCAGAAAAATATCAGTGATTCGACAATGGTCAAGTGACCGAAAGGTGCCTCATCACTCAAGGTAAAATTATTGCACTTAATGGTGGATAAAATTACTTACAATAGTAATATATTAACTTCATGTATATATATATATATATATATATATATATATATATATATATATATATATATATATATATATATATATAAGTGGCATTGAAATATAAGTGGCTTGTATGTTTGACTCAATAAATACGTCAATAATGTTTACTATGTAGAACAATTTAATATTGTTTTCTAACATTTTATTTACAATACTATATATTCAGATTTAAATTTAAACTGTAATTAAAAAAGAAGCATAATGAGCCTAAAGGAATATTTTTGTGGCCTTAACTAATATTTTGTCAATTACTATTTCTAAACTAAAAATAAAATATTTACCATCAATCTTGATCTCATTACTAAGTAAGGGAATTTTTAGCGATTGACTGAGTGGGTAAACACTTTATAATATGTGTATTATCCGTCACGGCCTCGGTCCCGACCACTGTCGTAAATAGGGTTACTACTATATTATACAGTAAAGTATACTATTATACCAGCTAAATCCCGGCGACTTCTTTCGTCGATAGATGGGGTTGTTGGTTGCACCTTTAATGTCAACTGTAATGTATAACATGCAGTTTACTGAAAATGCACACATACACACACAAACACGCGCGAGCGAGCGCTCCTCAATTTATTGCATCAATTATTAAGTTTTTAAGTAATAACTTAGTTTTCATCTTCTTAAAAGCATTCAAGTCATTCTATCTCTATTACATTCATTAATACGTTGAGATAAAAAATATATATTCAAGCATCGTTGTAATATATTATTATATAGAAATTAATATATTTAATAACAGATAAAATTTACCATTTTAACGTAATAAAAATAATAAAAAAAATATATAAAATTTGATAGAAAACGGAACAATCTAAAGAAATTTTTTAAAGTTATAAAATAATGCAAAGATACTTAATAATTTTTCTGGGGGTGGGAAGTTAACCTCCAACTCCTTGCGGTATGCTGTCCTACCCGTAAGTTAAATATTTAAATTATAAACATAATGAATTATTAAAAGCCTGAAAATGCAAAGAGCTATAAAATCTGGAAACGAACTAAGAATTATAATTTCTAACTGTATAAGTGAAAAAACTAAATTAAAAATAAATATTGTCCATTTTTTTCATATAAATGGGTATGCAATCTTACCTATACATATAAAAATAAATGCTTATATGTATGTATGAATGTATGTATGAATGTATGTATGTATGTATGTATGTATGTATGTATGTATGTATGTATGTATGTATGTATGTATGTATGTATGTATGTATGTATGTACGATTGCACCTTACGCATTACTAAATCGCTGAATAGAAGTTAATATAATTTGGACGGATTGTTCAAAATATTTCCAGGATGGTTCGTGCAAAATTAGATACAGATTCATCCGAAGGATTCCAACCCAGAGGCTTAGGATGGTTCAAAAACCGATGTATGTTTGTGTACGATAAACCGATGTACCGTTTATGAACGTTTAAGTCTCAAGGGCGTAGCCAGGGGGAGCACAGTGGGCACGTGACCCTCCCAAACCAAATAATTTTAGCAGAAAAGTATTAACCTATAAACGACGCTATCTTCTCTCTATAAAAAATGAATGTTTGTATGTATGTACGAGCTGCGTTACTAAACCACTGATCCGATCGCCATGAAACTTTGGGAAATATTTGAGCACATTCCTGGGAAGGTGTCTGGCATAGTAAGTCTCAAAGGCATTGCCAGGGGGGCACATGATCCCCTCAAACCAATTAATTTTAGCAGAAAAGTATTAACCTATAAACGACGCTATCTTCTCTCTATAAAAAAATGAATGTTTGTATGTATGTACGAGCTGCGTTACTAAACCACTGATCCGATTGCCATGAAACTTTGGGAAATATTTGAGCACATTCCTGGGAAGGTGTCTGGCATAGTAAGTCTCAAAGGCATGGCCAGGGGGGCACAGGGGGCACATGATCCCCTCAAACCAATTAATTTTAGCAGAAAAATATAAACCCATAAAACGGCGTTAGCGTTTTAGCAATACAGCTTCCCGGAGGCATACACATTTTTTTAAACGTGTGTTTTTTAAGTGCCAAAATAGCATTAAGTATAATTTTTCTATCTTATCTTATCCTATGACATTTCATTGAATTAATTCCAAATTTCGGTTGCCAAGCAACACTCAACAAATTCAAAATAATTGAACTTAATTTTGAAAATCCATGCATCTCCCATTAACAGCTAGTATATGGCTGTATATGGCTTGCTCACGCGTCGGAAAACCTTCCGATTTATTTGTGTACAAACCAGAGAGAAAAACCAAAAATATTGTATATCCTAGTGTACTTCAATATATAACATTTAATCAAGAATGTTTATTGTCACACTTTTCTAGATCGACCACTATAAGTTCAGCTATTATTATTTTATTAAAATACTAAATTAAGTTCAGCTAATGGTAACACGGCATTCATTTACTTCTAGGCGGTACGAAGTTTGCCGAGTCAGGTTAAATAGGACTCTAGTATTACTCGAGTAAGACCAAATATTTAGCTTAATATAAACCTTGAATTAGAAATCTGTACTTAATTTTTAAATGTTTCTTTGGTGGAAATAATAATTGCAGAATATATAGAAATGTAAAATCTTAAAAAAATTCTCCCAAAACAAATGTTATATAATTTTGAGTTTTAAGAAGAAGTGAATACATAAATTCTAACCACGAACTTACTGTTTCTGAAAAATAGCTATAACTACCGATACTTGATTTACTTTCCAATAAATATGAAATCATTCGGGTTCAAGGTTATTAAATAAATGTTTATTATTATTCCTAAGATTTAAGTCTACAAAAATACAGTATTAACCTAATTCTTAGCTTTCTCAAAGCAATTTAGTCCAATTCTAATACATTTAAATAATATGTCAACACATAGAATATGTAGTTAATTATCATTATGTTAAATGTATTTACTAAGATCTATTCTTAATATAGATTAACATATTTATTAAAGAAATTTTTAATTCCATAACATGTTAACCTAATAATGAACAATTAATAGAGTAATGTAATCTATGAGTTAAAACTCGTTGCGGACTAACCTATACACACACAGTGGCCTAGCCAGGGAAGGGCACAGGGAGGGACGTGCCCTCCCTAACCGATCAATTTTAGCAAAAAACGTTAACCTATAAAACAGCGCTATGTTTTTAGCAAAACAGCTTCCTGACCACCCAACAATTGTGTAATTTCAAGTGCCAAAATAGCATAAAATATTATTTATAGAGATAAAAATGTTCAAAATCTCTCCTGGATGGTTCTTACCTTTGACCTCCCGGGTCTTGCCCTCCCCCCAAATGATCATCCGGGCTACGCCTCTGAATACACAGGTTGCTTCATATACAAAGTGGTATGTAATCATACATATAGTATTTTCACCTAATTTAAGTATTAACGTAAATATGTTGTATGTATTACGGAACCGGTTCGTTGGTCCTTGAGTTACGTTGGACCAGTGCATGCACAAACATTTTTATAAATAAAGATTTAAGTGACTGATTGCTTGCTTAGAAAAGTGGTAGCATTTCCTAAATCAAATTGTGAATAAATTCATTAAATCCAAAGGCACACGGATCCAATTGTGAATCTAAATAAGATTTACAGTATATTACTTAATAAATATTATGCTCATTTTACAACTCTATATGACGATGGCCATTCAAGTACCTAAAAATACTCAAGAGCAAGGTATAACACTGTAAGTAATACGAAATAAGTAAACTAACCTAAAAACATAAGTTATAGGTTTTGTTATAACAGTTGTATGGCATCATATATTTTCACATAATTTAAGTACCAGATTAAATATGTTGTAAACATTACCGGAACTGGTAGATTGGTCCTTGAGTTAAGTTGGACCAACGCACGCAAACAAAATTTTATATATAAAGATTTAAGTGATTGAATGCTCGATTAGAAAAGTAGTATCCTAAATTCACTAAATCTAAAACGCGTTAGCCGGATCAAATTGTTGATCTAAATAAGATGTACAGTATATTACGTGATTAATATTATGCTCATTTTACATCACTATATTTTACGACGATGACCATTTAAGTACCTAAAAATCTATAGGAGCAAGACATAACACTATAGGAATGCCTTTGAATAAGTAATTACTAAGGTAATCATCGGTTAGATAGACGTCACCGATTTTGCAGCCAAATTACACCAGGTGGAGTTATAAGTTGTCAGAAACCAGGAAGAAATAATAAAATGTGTGGCTGATGCGTCAAATATAAAAAAAAAATTTTAAAAAGATATAAATATTCTCACTTTATTCTCAAACACAAAACATTATAAAATCAAGGTTTTTAAGAAAAATAAACAGAGCACTATGTTATATTAGATAACAATACAGCTACAAAGTATCTGATTAGTATAGGTTTGGTTATAAAAAGAACTAAATAACAACAGCTAACATAAGTCGCACGTTTGACGTGTAAAATAACCTTCATCCAATCCCTTCTGTTAGCTCACACTCTCCTGATATATATATATCTTCTATCGTTAATAAAAAAACCTTTTTATTAGTTTAGTCAAGTTCAATTATATTTTTTCAAATCTATAGTGCACGATAATTGATGGTAATACACTTTTTCCAAATATTTGTTAAATAATAAAATTATGAAAATTTGGTGATTTAGGCCGGATTCGAACTGAGTATCTTTGAGTTTGCAGTCTGCTTTGGCATTGAGCAAACTTTCCCATAGTTAGAAGTATATTTCTCAAAGAAGTATATGCATTTTATTTTTGTTTCCATCTGGTTGTCGTCGAAACCTCTATTCAACAACCATAAATTGTTGCCATGGTTACCACACAATATCATAAATAATGCGCTAGGAGAACAAATAAATTAAAAGAATAAAATAAACAAACAAACTGGATTAACGGTATCGAACCTTGCTTCACAAGCGGACAATGCGAAAGGAAAGCTAAAAGAAACTATAACATAATCCAAGCTATGAAAAAAAGAAAGCGTATAAATAGTAGCAAACAAAATTAATTGTGCATCATACATAGAAAGGAAAATGCAAAATTGAAAGTAAATTAGCTTTCTAGTTTACCACTTAATATTGTTATTCTGTCATATGTAAATACATATTTATATTATCCTAATTGTAATTATAAAAAGAAACTATAATAAAATTTTCTTTGATGATTTAAGTAGAAATTGACTAAAAAATGTTTTTTTTATGTTACTTGTTTTGATATCTTTTTGAATCACCGCACGGAACAATGAGGCAAACCATGAACTGCTTAGACCAGGGGTTCCCAAACTGGGGGGCGCGCCCCCTGGGGGGGCGTGGAGAAAGTCCAGGGGGGCGTGACACCCAAATGAAATAAATAAAAAAATTACAAAAATAATTTCCTCAGATAAGGTGTTCGGACTTGCCTTTTTCAACAACATACATGTGCAAAAAAGCGTTTTCAACTCTTGTGGCGATCAAAACCAAGTACCGCAACAAACTTGATGTCGAAAGTGACCTACGCTGTGCTTTGTCTGAAACTCAACCCAGGATCTGTCAACTTATTCAGAACATGCAAGCGCACCCATCTCACTAAATTACATTTTATGTTTGGTTTTTGTAAGTAGGCAGGCCTATTGTTTCACCTTCCTTAAATTGAAAATGTATCTGTGTTACAATGTTAAATTTTGTATCAGTAATTATATTCGTTTTTCATGTAATACTTGTTTTAATTTTCATCATACGTACAATTATTGAATCTTTCCATTCTGCGTTACCGCATTCAACAGTGAACAAAAAAATCTACCTACTCACCGTATCAAGTAGGCACATACTTGTACGAGTTCATGTACTTGTACAAGTAGGAGTTGGTATGTACGGCACCGTGGATATAGGGTATTGCAAAATGGAAATTTGATATGTGTAGGGGGCGTGGGGGTCTCCAAATAACCAGAAGGGGGCGTGGTACAAAAAAGTTTGGAAACCCCTGGCTTAGACTCTCTTGTTCTTAGTAAACTGGTAATTATTATTTTATAGCCATATTGTGATGTGGTGAACTTAGTCCCCAGTTTTATAAATAAACCTTGATTTTAGAAAGTTCTACGTTAGTTGTAAGGAAATTACTTTCACCTTTCTTCAACATTTATAATTTTTCGAATCTCAGGATTATGTTTTATTGCATTTTCCATGTTCCTCGAGACTTTCTGAATACTAAGTGTAAGTTGGATTGCACAATTAAAGCTTCTGGCTATTCCGTAATTACGTAATGAAACGAAAGAGTGAAACAATATTAAAATATTCTTAACAAATAAATATATTTACAAAATATATTACAATTTAAAACATTATTTAAGAAAATAACAAAGTGATAATCCTCTTTAAGACCATATAATTATTAACCATTTACTTTCCACAATGACCCTCAACGGATGTTGCTACTCCATATTGTCCGTTAGTTTCATGGCTATTCAATGTTGCACAAGAAGAGGAACACATTTTCTAAGGTAGGAAAAAGTTTATGAAGGCAAGTTTTGCAAGACTCTTCCCCCTTGTTGAATTTTACATGCCTTTACTGCGGCAGCTGGCTGGTGAAGTAATTAGGGCTTAAATGTACTGCAGCGAGCCGAGGGGGAGACATACCTAGTTAAAAAGTGTTTTACGCGTTCCCGGCCGCATAATAACAATCTTGCGTTACAAGCGTCTTCGTGAAAATGTTCTGGGCAGGGTGAACGGCACGTCTGACGATGACATAGCCACTTCGAGACTCTAATAAATGGTTAGAAATCAACGGTTAACAGAGTAATATATTTATTTCTCAAAAATACAACCTAATTTGATTATTTGTTCACGATGTCTGAGATATTTAAATTTCACCACTACCAACACGTTGGAAAGATTTAAGTATCTGAAGATCACAGAGTCTCTTCTAGTTTCTAATAAATGGTTAGAAATCAACGGTTAACAGAGTGATATATTTATTTCCCAAAAGTACAACTTAATTTTGTTATTTGTTCACGATGTCTGAGATATTTAAATTTCACCACTACCAACACGTTGGAAAGATTTAAGTATCTGAAGATCACAGAGTCTCTTCTAGTTTCTAATAAATGGTTAGAAATCAACGGTTAACAGAGTAATATATTTATTTCCCATAAGTACAACTTAATTTTGTTATTTGTTCACGATGTCTGAGATATTTAAATTTCACCACTACCAACACGTTGGAAAGATTTAAGTATCTGAAGATCACAGAGTCTCTTCTAGTTACTAATAAATGGTTAGAAATCAACGGTTAAAAAAATAATATATTTATTTATCAAAAATACAACCTAATTTGATTATTTGTTCACGATGGCTGAGATATTTAAATTTCACCACTACCAACACGTTGGAAAGATTTAAGTATCTGAAGATCACAGAGTCTCTTCTAGTTACTAATAAATGGTTAGAAATCAACGGTTAACAAACTAATATATTTCTTTCCCAAAAGTACAACTTAATTTTGTTATTTGTTTACGGTGTCTGAGATATTTAAATTTCACCACTACCAACACGTTGGAAAGATTTAAGTATCTGAAGATCACAGAGTCTCTTCTAGTTACTAATAAATGGTTAGGAATCAACGGTTAACAAACTAATATATTTATTTATCAAAAATACAACCTAATTTTCATATTATTGTCTCTGAAATATTTAGATTACCTTAATGTACAGAACATTCACCATTGTTTTGGGTGAATTTACGAGTAAATTAGTTTAAGTAAGAATGAGGCAAGGAAATATTTTGCTAACTTGAATAATCAATTAGAAAAAAGTAGAATTTAAAACACTTAGGGTCACCTAATGTCGAAAATTTGGAGGTAACTGAAAGGGGTATATCTTTTTCTAAAAAGGTAAAAGTCGAATAATTTTGGTTCTCAATAATAAGCACGTGTAAAGACTATGTCTTTTATTTGTTCTCCAGGTGAGAACCGAATACGCAGTTTAAAGTAGAAGAAAAAAATGTATAATTTCATAAGTATGTGTTCATAAAAATTAAATTGTTAAATTACGAATTTAATATAATTTTCAGCTGTAAAGTTGAATTTTACGAATAAGTTTTACAGGTAATATAAACAAAAAAATTTCAAAGCCAAAACCTACTAGGCAAAACAAAATTATTTTAGTTACTTTGTATTAAATAATTACAATTTAACAAACAAAGTAACATAACCTATGCGTTAAAACCGCTGTTCTACCACATAAGCTATAACATAAAATCAGCTGTCTTATGAAATCATATGTTATCTTTCATTTGAAGGTAAATGGGACGAATTAACTATTCTGAAAGCCTTTCCCTTTTTGTGACAGGTTTTTTCCCATGTAAAAATAAAACTATTTCATCATTAAATTTTATTAATGAATAATTATTTGAAGGAAACTGCATTAACATCAAGTGTCGTCAACTAAAAGTTCAAAAAAATACATTTGAGAGTGGATGAATAAAAAGTATTTTATTAACAATTGGAAATTCGAACAAGATTCACACACACACACACACACACACACACACACACACACACACACACACACACACACACACACACACACACACACACACACACACACACACACACACACACACACACACACACACACACACACACACACACACACACACACACACACACACACACACACACACACACACACACACACACACACACACACACACACACACACACACACACACACACACACACACACACACAAACACACACAAACACAACACACAACACACACACACACACACACACACACACACACGCAGACGTAGGTATATACATTTGTTAGTTCTAATAAACGTTTAACATGAAGTGATAGATTCAAAATGAACGAAGTTGAAAGGGCGGTTTGAAGGTAAGGCCAATTTATCTACGGGGTAAGAGTTAGTGTAAGCATTCAATAGCAATGATAAATGATTGGTCCAGAGATTAATTACTCCACCAGGTGTCGTTGCTACGCTGCTATCAAACAGTACTACCGCAATTGATTGCTGTCCTGTCGCGGAGGACAGGATACAATTATTTTTCTAATCAATACTTACAAAAGTTGTAATTGGTAATATAATCTAAAAATTCCATTGAATGACCATAGCTGATTGATGTTTTCTTAAATTAGATTTTTATTTCCCTCAATTAACAGTTTCTTTTAAATTAGATATATTTGTACTACTAATTGTAAGTAACTTTAGACAAATGCTTTTCTCCATTCCAATTTAATTAACAACCAATTTTAATTATCTCTTGTTTTTAGGATTTCCGATAAGACATTGTCCTTCAAAGAAAACTTTACAATCTTAAAGGCATTTTAGAAACTTATTAATTTAATTCAGAGAGTGAATTTCTTTATAAAATAAAGAATTATAAGTTTGCCATTGGACATTCATTTTGTTTCAAGATAACTACAATATGTGATGTGCCACACAGCGCGCAAGAAGAGATTTTATTTCAGAATTACTCACTTTTGCAGCTGTTGTGTAAATTAGAAATCTCAGATAAGTAAGATCAGTAGGTAAATACGGTACAAAACTTGATTTTTAATAAAACCTCATGAAAACTTCAATGCTTTAAATTTGAAAAGATAGATTATTTAGACCAAACGTTTATTCCACGCCCCCTCTTCTTAAAATGAAATCCTCCAAAGCGCCCCTCCTCTTTACACTATAAATAAATGTTATGGGCATATGAAAAAGCAACAAATAATATGGTAAAGAATTTATTTACTTAAACATACTTTCAAAAGAAACATGATATAATATTATAAGTATTAATTCGTAAGGTAAATTTTAACTGATAAGAGGAAAATCTGTTAGTGAGATGGATGAGCTTGAATTTTTTTTCACTAGCTTACCTATTTAAGGTTGTATTTTAGTAAGGGCACAACGCAAGTCGTTAGCAACGTCATGTTTGTTCCTAAATCTTGATTTGATTGCAAAAAGAGCTGAAAATGTTTTTTAGCACAAACAAGTGCTTAAAAAAGGCAAGTATAATCAAAGAGCTGTATGTGATACACTTTTAAGCGTTTTATGCAAAATGAAAATTTGTCCATTACGGCATTATTGTCACATTGAACGGCAACATTCGTTTCGCGACATTTTTGTACTATTATTCTTTTCAAGTCCTCATGTTATTTTAATTTCAAGTTTGCAAAATTTGCACAATCGTTAGTTATATTTCTTGTATAAATGCATAGATTTCATTAAAACCTTCTGTACATCATGGTCAATAAAAATTACATTTGTAAAAAAATCGCGGTGTAAATTTAGTTTTGAGTTTTGATAAATTACGTACTTAAATTTTAACTAAATGAGAATTTATCTTATTATTATCCAACTGCAACGCGCCCCCCTGACTTGCATTCACGCCCCCTAGTTTGAAAGCCCATAATCTAGACCAATCTAGGCAGCTGTCTACCCCTTTTTCGTAGCTAGACACAGTGGTTGCAGCGATCAGGAACGTATAACACGGAGGTTCGAGACACACTGAGATAGAGGCTTCCCTACCAATCCTAATATCAAGTTGGCCACTGCGCATCAGCTGGCCGAGTCTCTATATCTGCAACCTATACGCGCTGTAAAATCCTGCTTTTTTTATAACAAGGAGTCTATCTTGGTTAACGGTGGTGAGTTTTTGTCTCCAAATGAAAACGTTCTCATAAATAGACCAAAATATTCGGTTGTAGCATTCTGTAGGTTAGGATGGTTTCTTAATACTACAGCAAGACTTTCTCTGAGTCTTAATGGCACTATTACGAACCAGCTGTGACTTGATGTTGCTTGTCATAATAAACCACTTTTTACAAAGGTTTGAGAATTTGGGTAAATTGTAAGCCTACGTAGACGTTCCCTAATATACGCTGAACGCTTTGTTCGGCAGGAACCGTTGATTTATTTGAAACTAGTAACATAGCTACCACGTTCTGCGCCAGTAAAGTAGTATTAAAAAAAACGAGGATGGGAACCTGTAATCAGGGGAATTAAGTTCTACGTTAGTCAAGCGTAATGTGTTTTTTCTGTAAATGTCACTGAAATGATCAGAAACGAATAATTTTTTAATAGTCTATAAATAAATGACTTTAAACTGAAAGTTTAATAATAGATTCTTATATGCTTTAGAGTTGTAAAGTTTTCCCTGAATGACTTTGTAAATGGGGTAAACCGGGCTTTAAACAGAAGAGATTATATATCGAGCGTCATCACAGACAGTGTTGTGCACTATTTTACATGCGGAACACACAATTGTGCCTTTGTTTTAGTGCGAGTGCCAGTTAAGTGTTCTCTCGGGTATTGTTCAGTGTAGTGCGCGTTGCATACCACGGCCGGCTGCTACAGGAACTGCGAACGGCGCTTCGATACTGTGAGTTACACATGCAAACTTATTAGCTTAGCAATACGTTACTATTACGCCTGTAAAATAGTTTGTATATCTTAATGGTATGATTAGCTATAAACATGTGTAATTTTATGTATAAATGGCAGCAATAGACCAATGCATGAGGCGCCATAACCTGATAAGGTTTATGTGGCAGGTATCACTTCACGTCGTTGCTGAAAACAAACGGTTTAAAATAGTTAGAAGAAGAAAATACTCCTCAACCATACTCCTACGTTGAGATAGTAACAATCCCTGATGATAATAATGACTTTGTCATAGAAACTCGTATGAGTAAATAAATTATTAATTTGTGAGTTTTGTGTTTGTATTTGTTTGCTTTATCGTAACAATTGCTTGTATAGTGTTAATTTGCATTTTAATTGTCTTTCTTTTTTACTAGAACAATATACCTATGCTTATATTAAATCACATTAGCTTGAAATAGTTATAGATTCAAGTGAATTAATTGAACATTAGCTCTTCACTAACTGTTTTATATTAGGTTTCCGCTAATTGATCTGTTTTTAAGGCCCTAAAATGTGTATTGTTACAAGTAATTGTTGTTCGATTTCCATACTTTATATGCGATATGCTTGTTATCACCGTACTTTATTGTCATTTCCATGTTGAAATGAAACATAAAACTATCGGTTCGCTGATACCAGTCATAAACATAATTCTCGTCGGTCATTGTTAGAAGTAACTCTTTATGACTGTAAAACAAACAGCTAGTTTCAAGTAGATTGGTTATAATTAACTACATCGAATAAACTGAGGCAATAAAAATACGTATAATTTGGCTACTGCATGTGTCATTCTAAAGTGAATAAATTCGATAATTTAGTCTAATTTGAACCAATAAAAAGCTAAAGACGTATTTTAAGAAAAACTAATGTCTATGAACAAATATTGTATTTGTTAATCTATACACTTTATCAAATAGAATACCTAATATTTATTTTCTGCATTAAAAAAAGGACATTGTTTTCCTTTATTTTTCCTTGAAACTTTCGGAAAACTAAAAAAAGTGTATAATTCAAGGGAAAACAAATTTGTTTCATGAAATAAATTCGTACTATAGAGTTTGTAATTCAATACAGAAGGAATATTTAGTTAAAATAGGTTTCTGGGGCAACAATCGTAATCATCATGATTAAATTTGTAAGTAAAACGTCGCGTTGGTAGCATTTAAAACGACGGCATATTGCGTTTAACAAGATATTGTTAGAGATCTTGCCATACGCTTCTTCGCTGCAGTTTAACAACTTGTAACATTTCCTGGCTTAAGTCTTGCAATTAGCTCGGAGTTAGTTCTCCCGATTAGAATTAAAATACTGTACTGTCGCTTCGTACTGTGGCTCTATATTGTCAAACTCCTACTTAAATAAGTTAACTGACGAAGCTCGTTCGACTAGAAACACTCTGTAACGCTGTAAGAAATCATGTTTAGGAATATTGGCGTTGTGAAAGTTTACAAGTAGTGAATTGATTTATAAAAATGCAGTTAAAGAATGTATACAACTTTATTTACGTCTGAGAAATAAGGATTTTTTAAAAAGAAATAATTGATAGTAAAACATTTTCACCCTAAAACTTAAAGAGTATTCTAAAAGGATATATTTTCTCCAGGAGTTTAAAATCCATGACAATCTGCGAAAAGATTTTACCCAAAAAATTAACGACTTGCAGAAATTATAATTTAAGTAAATTTTTCACTAGCTTACCTATTTGAGGTTGTATATTTAGTTAGGGCACAACGCAAGTCGTTAGCAACATGAAGTTTGTTTTTTTTGTATTTTTATTTCAACAAGGGCTGAAAATATCTTTTTGCACAAGTAAGTGCTTGAAAAAGGCAAGTATAATCAAAGAGCTACATGTGATACACTTTTAAGCGTTTTATCCAAAATAAGGATTTGTCCATTGTTGCTATATTAAAAGGCAAACATTTATTTCGCAAAACTTTTGTGTTATTATTCTTTTCAAGCACTCATGTTGATTTAATTCAAGTTTACAAAATTTGCTAAAAATTTACTTACATTTCCTTTATAAATGCATAAATTTCATTTACATTTTCTGAACATGATGGTCAATAAAATTACCTTTGTAAAAAAATCGCGGTGTAAATTTAGCTTTAAGTTTTGATTAAATATGTACTTAAATTTTAGCTAAATGAGAATTTATCTTATTATTTTCCTACTGGTCTGGCGCCCCATGACTTACCTTCACGCCTCCTAGTTTTAGAACCCATAATCTAGACCAATATAGGCAGCTGTCTACCCCCTTTTCGCAGCTAGACACAGTGGTTGCGGTGGTCAGAAACATATATTACGGGGGTTCGACAAACACTGAGGTAGAGGCTTCTGCACCAATCCTAATATCAAGCACATCAGCTGGCTATGTCTCTTGGTTAACGGTGTTAAGTTTTGTCTTTAAATGAAAACGTTCTCATAAAATGGCCAAAATACTCGGTTGTAGCATTCTGTAGGTTAGGATCGTTTCTTAATACTACAGAAAGACTTTCTCTGAGTCCTAAGAGCACTATTACGAACCAGCAGTGACTTGATGTTGCTTGTCATAATAAACCACGTTTTACAAAGGGTTGATGATTTGGGTAAATTGTAAGCCTACGTAGACGTTCCCTAATATACGCTGAACATTTTGTTCGTCAGGAATCGTCAATTCTTTTGAAACTAGTAACATAGCTACTACGCTCTGCGCCATTAAGTAGTATTTAAAAAAAGAGGATGGTACCCTGATGGCGTTGCATACCACGACCGGCTGCCACTGGAACTGCGGACGGCGCTTTGATACTGTAAGTTACACATGCAAACTTATTAGCTTAGCAATACGTTACTATTACACCTGTAAAATAGTTTGTATATCTTAATGGTATGATTAGCTATAAACATGTGTAATTTTATGTGTAAATGGCAGCAGTGGACCAATGCATGAGGTACCATAACCTGATAAGGTTTATGTGGCAGGTATCACTTCACGTCGTTGCTGAAAACAAACGGTTTAAAATAGTTAAAAGAAGAAAATACTCCTCAGCCAATAGGAATTATTTAGTAGCTTCATCGTATAAAATTAAGCTTTACTCAAGCTTTACGTTGAGAATTCAATTTAATTTTCCCATTTAGTTTGTTTCAAGGTAAAACAAGTAATATAAAAAAAATTAATAAATTCCTACTCAGGTTAACAAGAATTGATTTTAGTTACCCTAGAGCACTATTATGGTATTGTATGGTAGCCTTGGCAACAGTTCAAAGTTGTACAATGGAGGTCTCGATGACAAGCAGACGTGAGAAAAATTCATATACATATTTGAGAAATACGTTTTTAGGCATTGGAAGTTGGCGCAGCAACGAAATAGACTTCGAATATGAAGATTCTCTGTTCAAATCCAGCTGGACTCCACACCTTTTATAATTTAATTATTGAATACATATTTGAAAAAACTGTATTATTATCAATTATCATGCATTATAGGTTAAATAAAAATTATTTCAACTTGATTGGATGAATAAAAACGTATTTTATTAACGATTGAAAATTTGTATAATATATATATATATATATATATATATATATATATATATATATATATATATATATATATATATATTTATATATATATATCAGGAGAGTGTGAGTTAATAGAAGGAATTGAATAAAGAATACGTTATGGTAGAGGCCCTATGCTATGTTTCTTTCGTACTTTGTGATTATTCGGCTATGGGATTACCTTTAATACGAGGAGGGGCAGTACAGAAGCCCTGACGCTGGATCAATGGTTTGTTTCCAAATTATTTACAAACCGAAGGTATTAATTAAAACTGTATTTTAATTTAAAAAAATTTCTGTAATGAAAACAATTTTTTAAGTACAATGGTTTTTTCCATGCTGTTGAGAGCAGATATATTTTTAGTGAAAAACCCTTCCAAAATTTCCCCACATTAGTAGAATCAGGGTATTATTTCTTCCTCCTCTTAGTCCTGCTTTATTACATTGGCCTTTCTTTATCTTTCTTTTTTTTTTTTTAAAGAGGAGTAATAGAAAATCGACCTCTTTATGTTCCCGAAGGAGGGTATGTCTAGGTCAGGCACCAAACTGTGTACACCTGGTACCATGATCCCCTTATGTTCTCTACCAGAAGATTTACTTACAAGAGGAGATACCAAGCACTACTTATGGACACTTGTTCGTTCAAAGCAGGTAGGATGCAGACAGGATGGATGTATCATTCTACTTATATGTACAATCTTTTCCCATACTTCGTAAGCGATAGAGCATTATTCTTACAACTACTGACCATTTGGCCATTTATTGGTCTTACTGACTATTTGCCTTACAATATAAAAGAAATATGGAATAAATATTGGAAAAAACGTTATCAACATCAAGTGTCATCCACTGTAGGTTAAATAAATGTATTTGAACTTGATTGGATGAATAAAAACGTATTTTATTTACGATTGAACATTTGTAGAAGATATATATCAGGAGAGTGTGAGCTAATAGACGAAATTGAATTAAAAAAAGGAAGAATATATAGAAATTGTGATGAATACTTGGTAATGTTACTGTCTGAACTTATATTTTCTGAAACGCTTTCCCTTTTTGTCACGTTCTTTGTCTTTACGTTTATTAAATCGAATTTCATTCAGATAAATTATTTAAATATAAAATATTCTAATGTTGTTATACGCCTCCTTTAGAAGGAGAGTAAAATTGTTCCAATATATTTTCGTATAATTTTTTATGGATAATCAAGCTTAATTTTACATTATAAAATATAGTACAAAATACAATATTTCAAAATCGACTTACGAACTGAAAGATAAGGTACTATAATTTTAAATTAAAATATTTAATCTATGTTAGTTTTTAAAACCTGTTAGTTTTCGTGTCTCTTGTGGCAGAAAATCAACCCCTTTTACAAAAGTACTATTAATAATGAAAAAAAAAACAGGCCTACGTTTCACGGACCAGCACAAATGCAGTCTAGTTTCAAAGTCTCTTACGCTGCAGACAAAGTTTATATCCGACATTTATAATAAGGCTGACAGAGCTGCAGCATATTTCAGAGCATATAAACTATAGTGATTTGCGTTCATAACAACACACCCTACTGTATCTACTTAGCGTGCGAGGGTCTTATCCATGAAGTTATTGCTTGCTTTACACTGCTGCCTGAAATTTGCAGTCCGTGTTTCTCAAAACACAAGTCAACCGGTTCATTATTTACTCATGTAAATTTTACTATAAATTTTCCTTTCTGAGTTATGCGAGTGTGATTGTAACGTGTAGCTTTAGGTATATCAGATGAAATAACCACTGAAATCGTGCACGCATCCATACTCCCTCTTACTCCTCTGCTATCTTGGATGGGGGGGGGAGGCTAATGTTTGGTTTCAGGAACCAATACAATATTGTTATTTAATTTAGTTTGTTTTTCCTAAAATACACAATATTTTGTAATATTGTATAGGCCTACTCATATATATTTGAACCCGAACTATTCAATTTTGGTAAACATTTACTAAATTATTATCATCCTTTACTCCTCTTCCTCGTTATGAACAATCTTCCTCTCCCTTCTCTCTTTTGATATTTCCTTCCTCTCTCTTATCGCCTTTATCATCGTTATTCTTTCTGCCGGTTTCCTCCTTATCTTATTTCTTCTCCTCTAGTTATCTTCGTTGCTGACGACGTCGTTGTTATTATAGTCTTCAAGATAATTCTTCCACTTCAGCTCTTCTTCTCCCTCTTCATCATTGTCTTTACTTCCCCTTCATTTCAATATAGTTGTAGATTGCTGAGCATTTTTTTTTCGTTTAGTGCCGCAAAAGTAAATGTTTTTTTTTGAAGAAAAAAGCAGCTAGAAGATTTTTTAAAGATTTATTTAAATAGATGGAATCTGTTAAGATTTTCTAATAAATTTGACGCAACTTGTTCAAACGTCGTTAAGAAACAGTGATATAAAAAGAAAAGAATCTTGCAGATTAGAGTCTTTAGTGGACTTAAAACCAACATGTAAATGTTAATGTCATTTGAAGATTACTATGAAACTTTTAGTGCCTAATGCAGAAAGTATAGAACTCGTAACAACTGTTTGTAAAGTGTTAATTTGCATTTTAATTTTATTTCTTTTCTATTAGAACAATGTACCTATGCTTATATTAAATCACATTAACTTGAAATAGTTATAGATATAAGTTAATTAATTGAAGATTAGCTCTTCAATAATTATTTTATATATTATGTTTCCGCTAATTAATCTGTTTTTAACGCCCTACAATGTGTATTGTTACAAGTAATTGTTGTTCGATTTCCATACTTTCTATGCGATATGCTTGTTATCACCGTACTTTATTGTCATTTCCATGTTAAAATGAAACATAAAACTATCGGTTCGCTGATAAGAGTCATAAACATAACTCTCGTCGGTCATTTTTAGAAGTATCTCTTGTTACAGTAAAACTTGTATGGCTGTAAAACAAACAGCTAATTTCAAATAGATTGGTTATAATCAATTATATCGAATAAACTGAGGCAGTAAAAATACTTATAGTTTAGCTACTGCATTTGATACATTACATCGTTCTAAAATGAATAAATTCGATAATTTAGTTTAATTTGAAACAATAAAAGCTAAAGGCGTATTTTAAGAAAAAATAATGTCTTTGAACAAATATTGTTTTCTGTTAATCTATACACTTTATAAACAGAATACCTCATATTTATTTTCAGCTTCAAAAAAATTGAATTATTATACTATATTTTTCTCATTAACTGAACTTATTGAAATGAAAAACAACCACCAAATTATTTTGATTATAAAAACTAAATGATAATGATAACATTAGGAAAATTGAATAACTTATTTTAGAAACATCAGAAACAACAATTAGCCCCCAAATGAAACTTTCGGAAAACTAAAAAAGTGTTAATTTAAGGGAAAAGAAACAAAACCAATTTGTTTCATAAAATAAATTCGTACTATAGAGTTTGTAATTCAATACAGAAAGAATATTTGTTAAAATAGGTTTCTGGGGCAACAATCGTAATCATTATGATTAAATTTGTAAGTAAAACGTCGGTAGCATTTAAAACGATGGAATATTGCGTTTAAGAAAACCTTGTTAGAGATCTTGTCATACGCTTCTTCGCTGCAGTTTAACAACTTGTAACATTTCCTGGCTTAAGTCTTGCAATTAGCTCGGAGTTAGTTCTCCCGATTAGAATTAAAATACTATACTGTCGCTTTGTACTGTGGCTCTATATTATCAAACTCCGACTTAAATAGGTTAACTGACAAAGCTCGTTCGACTAGAATCACTCTGTAACGCTGTAAGAATATTGGCGTTGTGAAAGTTTACAATTTCAGAAAGGGTTTATAAAAACACAGTTAAACAATGTGTAGAACTTTCTTTAGGTCTGAAAAATAAGGATTAAAGATTTTTTAAAAAGAAATAATTGATTTAAAAAAAATTTCCACTCTAAAATTTAAAGAGGATTCTAAAACGATATATTTTCTCCAGGAGTTTAAAGTCCATGACAATCTGCGAAAAGATTTTACTCAACAAATTAACGACTTGCAGAAATTATAATTTAAGTAAATTAATGAAAATCATTTTATGTCCTTAAATTTTTCATATGTGTTCTATGAAACTGTTTCCTACCGAACATTTAAAAATATAAACACAAGATATATATATATATATATATATATATATATATATATATATATATATATATATATATATATATATATTTGTAGATTATGCAACACTGTTTTCTTGTATACACTTATCACTTTCACTTATGTACTTAAACAAGAATCTTACTTGGTATTTATGCGAGCGCTTTCAGAGACTAGTAAGTGCCTCCATCTTCCGGCATACTCCGGCAGTATGCCGGAAGATGGAGGCACTTACTAGTCTCTGAAAGCGCTCGCATAAATACCAAGTAAGATTCTTGTTTAAGTACATAAGTGAAAGTGATATATATATATATATATATATATATATATACAACTCACAATTATAAACACTTTAATCTAGAACGCATTTCAATGGCATTATGTCATCATCTTAGATTAAACAAAACTTTAATTAAAAAAATTGAACATAACCTATAATATTTAAAGAAAAGTAAGAAACGGATCTGAGTATTGCCAAATTTACAAGCACAGCTACTTATGACATAATGGCATTGGAACTCGTTTGAGATTAAGGCTTTTATAATTGTGAGTTGTACATATTTCTTGAGTTTATAATCTTAACTCACTATCTAGTTCGAATATTATTTATTAGAAAATATATGATTTTTATTCAAAACTATTTAAATAGTCTTTTCGAAAGTGTTTAAAGTTTACAAAGTAATTCATTCGTGAAGTTACGTTCATGTATGGGATTATATTTCTGTAAGACGTTTACAGGTCTACATTCGTCACTTGAATATTCTTTACTTGGAATACACTTTAGCATTTCTTGAGTTTAGTTTCACTGGATGATATTTTACTTTTGAGTAGATTTATTTTTAAATTTCAGGAAAACCTATAATTGAATGTAGCCTATATAGTTAGTAGAAATGAAAAATGTGGTCGTCATATGAATTTAATTTCAGTTTAAAAATGTTTCGAGGGAGCAGATAATTTTTTTTATAATTCGTAGATCTCATAAAAAAACCTTTTAAAGAAATTATAAAACTAGTTTTTGTCTTTTAATAGTATCATTTTCATGATTGAATCATCTATTCTAATGAATGCACGAATTAGCTTTTTTTTTAAAATCTAGTAAGGTTAGGAGTTTTAAATTTGGCGTACAGATGTATTGGTTACAAGAAATTACGAGTAAAATACGATTTTAAAATTAAAGAACAGTACACCATTAGTTTATTTTATACAATCTACAAAGTTTCGTCATGCTTTTACTTTTACGTGACGGACCACTAACTTCCGTCAATCCAGAAGAAGCAAACTTTTGCGTAAACTTCCGTCGTTCGTTCAATACGGATGCTCTCTGAGATATGTCAGTGTATTCCAGTAAACTATTCAACCATCATCATAGCCAATTAATAGAGTATATAGGAATACAAATAACCTACAATTTTATATCTATACACTAAGGTGTTTAATATTATGCCAATACATGTCTATTTCTATATCAATAAACAATGTATTTGAACGCAATAGGACGAATAAAAATGAATTTGATTAATGAATGAAAGGTTGTACAAGATATATAGGTCTATAAGGAGAGTGTGAGCTAATAGAAGGAATTTAATAATAAACCGTTCTTAATTTAGAAACTTTGAAGGAAAACGCTTAGCGATTTTCTTTTACGAGACAGAATCTGTGGACGAAAAAGAGATATGTGGACGACTCCTTTAATCCTAAAGTTATTGAGATTTTCATATCCTTTATCGGAACTGATAGTCGTTATAACAGATCAATAATGACTCACTAACAATAACTTTTTATAATTTTATTTTAATTTTAATTAGTTTAAAGTAAATTATTTTAATTTAACAATCTTCTTTATAAGTAAAATATCGCTTAATGAAATTAATCTCAAGTAATGCTAAATACTATGATTAAATCTATCCATGTAGGCTAAAACCGGAGATTAATAATTATTCAAAAACACCAATCAGTTGTGTATAGGGGTATGAGCAAAAATCTATTAAAATATTTTAAACTACATCAATTGATATGACAATTAAATTGTTTTAATGCATACTTTTTGAACAATCGACTCATTTAAGACAGATGATTGAGCTAAGTCTCAGCTGGGCATCAATATTTGGGCGAAAAATCATCTTTAATTATTAAAACTTTCATTTTTCATTTTTCAATCTTTAATTTTAAAATTTTATTGTAGTAATTCTTTTCGTAAACAATATATCTGTATGCCAAACTTCCAACCCCTAACTATGAGTTAAAAAAATTAATTTTGATAGAAATACACTGCCTAGAGACAGTATGAAAGAAGCAAATAATTGACTGTAGCAAGATTGTAAAAAAAACGTGCAAAATTATGCAAATTACTCAAATTTATGCAATTGATAAGTAAAATTATTGCACAATTATAAAAGAAATGTAAATAATTTAATTTTTACATTTTATGTTATTTACGTTCATAATGAGTCGGTAGTGTGTGGATTTTAGTGTTGGAATTGTAGAGTTAAGCTTAATTGTGTAACTTATTAGTGATAAATAAATTTATAACTTTCAGATTACAACTGACAAACAGTTTTGCTTTATTTTATTTCAAGTAAAATCTACAAAAGCGATTACAATAAACTCAAATTTTCATTGAAAAAAATTATTTTAGCGTGTCACTTTTGATCTGTCAAATCGGCTGTCAGCGCCGATGAAGGATATAAAACAATCTTAATGCGTTTAGGTTTAAAGGGATAGTGTGGAGATCTATTTTCTAAATTCCTTCTATTAGCGCACACTCTCTTGATATATATCTTGTAGAAATTTTCAATCCTTAGTAAAAAACATTTTTATTTATCGACTCACGATCAAATAGATTTTATTAAACCTGTAGTGGTTGACAATTGATGTTAACACAGTTTCCTCGAATATTTATTCAATAATTAAATTATAGAAATTTGGAGGGTCTAGACGTGTATTGCTGGAAGAAGGAGACTATATGAATTTTACTTTTATCCCCATCTGGTTGTCGTCAAAACCTATTACTGTACAGCCTTAAATTGTTGTAGTAGTTACCACACAATATCATCAATAATGCTCTAGGATTAAAAATGAAATAAAATAATAAACTAAACCAATAAACTCGAGTAACCTTGCTTCACAAATGGACAATGCGAAAGGAAAGCGAAAAGAAACTACAACACAACGCAAGTGACAAAAAAAGGAAAACGTATAAATAGAAACAAATAGAAATAATAGTTCAACAACGTAGGTAGAAAAGAAAATGGAAAATTGCAAGAAAATTCCCATTCTATTTTGCCACTTAATATGGTTACTCTTATATGCATATAGACTACATATTTACATTAGCTGTAGTTATAAATTTCAAAAAAACTAAAACAAATTTTTTTTTGTTGACTTGAGTAAACACTTGCTTAACATGTTTTTAATGTTACTTGTTCGTCCACAGTTTCTGCCTCGTAAAGGAATTTCGCTAAGAAGATTTTCTTCAAGATAACTTAAGAACGGTATATTATTTATTGATATACATAAGTATATAAAAGTATTGGCACAATATTAAACATCTCCGTGTATGTATAATATTGTATTTTAGAATAGTTTATTTGTGTTCCTATATACTTAACTGATTGGCTGTTACAATGATAGAATGTACACTGTACTGAATATACAGACATATCTCAGAGAGTATCCTTATTGAAGAAACGACGGAACTCAAAGCAAAAGGTCGGAATAAATTGAATTTGATCGTTTCTACAAGTTGCTTGCTTCTACTGAATCGACGGAAGTGATTGGTCCGTGAAGTTAAAATAAAGGCATGATGAAACTTGTTTGCTATAATGAAGCACTGCTGAGCTAGTACAGGCGGTGCCTCGTCAAACGTTTATGATAGGCCTGCGTTATTGCTTAGCTAGTACAGAGTGCCACGTAAAACCTGTAGGATACGTTACTGCTTAGCTAGTACAGAGTGCCGCGTAAAGCCTGTACGATACGTTATTGGTTAGCTAGTAGAGGGAACACGTAAAACCTGTAGGATACGTTATTGCTTAGCTAGTACAGAGTGCCGCGTAAAGCCTGTACGATACGTTATTGGTTAGCTAGTAGAGGGTGCCTCCTAAAACCTGAAGAATAAATTATTGGTTAGCTAGTACAGAGTGCCGCGTAAAGCCTGTACGATACGTTATTGGTTAGCTAGTAGAGGGTGCCGCCTAAAACCTGTAGAATACGTTATTGGTTAGCCATTACAGAGTGCCGCGTAAAACCTGTGGGATACGTTATTGGTTAGCTAGTAGAGGGTGCCGCCTAAAACCTGTAGGATACGTTATTGGTTAGCTAGTAGAGGGTGCCGCCTAAAACCTGTAGGATACGTTATTGGTTAGCCATTACAGAGTGCCGCCTAAAACCTGTGGGATACGATATTGGTTAGCAAGTAGAGGGTGCCGCCTAGAAGCTGTAGGATACGTTATTGGTTATCTAGTAGAGGGTGCCGCCTAAAACCTGTAGGATACGTTATTGGTTAGCCATTACAGAGTGCCGCGTAAAACCTGTGGGATACGTTATTGGTTAGCTAGTAGAGGGTGCCGCCTATAACCTGTAGAATACGTTATTGGTTAGTCATTACAGAGTGCCGCGTAAAACCTATGGGATACGTTATTGGTTAGCTAGTAGAGGCTGCCGCCTAAAACCTGTAGGATACGTTATTGGTTAGCTAGTAGAGGGTGCCGCCTAGAACCTGTAGAATACGTTATTGGTTATCTAGTAGAGGGTGCCGCCTAAAACCTGTAGGATACGTTATTGGTTAGCCATTACAGAGTGCCGCGTAAAACCTGTGGGATACGTTATTGGTTAGCTAATAGAGGCTGCCGCCTAAAACCTGTAGGATACGTTATTGGTTAGCTAGTAGAGGGTGCCGCCTAAAACCTGTAGGATAAGTTATTGGTTAGCCATTACAGAGTGCAGCGTAAAACCTGTGGGATACGTTATTGGTTAGCTAGTAGAGGGAGCCGCCTAAAACCTGTAGGATACGTTATTGGTTAGCTAGTAGAGAGTGCTGCCTAAAACCTGTAGGATACGTTATTGGTTAGCTAGTACAGAATGCCGCGTAAAACCTGTGGGATTACAGGGTGCCGTGTAAAGCCTGTACGATACGCTATTGTTTAGCTAGTACAGAATATCGCGTAATACATGTAGAATACGTTATTTCCTAGCTAGTACAGAGTGCCGTGTAAAGCCTGTAGGAAACGTAATTGCTTAGCTAGTACAGGGTGCTGCGTAAAGCCTGTACGATACGCTATTGTTTAGCTAGTTCAGGATATCGCGTAATACCTGTAGAATACGTTATTCCCTAGGTAGTACAGGGTGCCGTGTAAAGCTTGTACGATACGTAATTGCTTAGCTAGTGCAGGGTGCCGCGTAAAGCCTGTAGGATACGTTATTGGTTAGCTAGTACAGGATGCCGCGTAAAGCCTGTAGGATACGTAATTGCTTAGTTAGTACAGGGTGCCGCGTAAAGCCTGTAGAGTACGTTATTGGTTAGTTAGTACAGGGTGCCGTGTAAAGCCTGTAGGATACGTTATTGGTTAGTTAGTACAGGGTGCCGCGTAAAGCCTGTAGGATACGTTATTGGTTAGTTAGTACAGGGTGCCGTGTAAAGCCTGTAGGATACGTTATTGGTTAGTTAGTACAGGGTGCCGCGTAAAGCCTGTAGGATACGTTATTGGTTAGTTAGTACAGGGTGCCGCGTAAAGCCTGTAGGATACGTTATTGGTTAGTTAGAACAGGGTGCCGTGTAAAGCCTGTAGGATACGTTACTGGTTATTTAGTACAGGGTGCCGCGTAAAGCCTGTAGGATACGTTATTGGTTAGTTAGTACAGGGTGCCGTGTAAAGCCTGTAGGATACGTTACTGGTTAGTTAGTACAGGGCGCCGCGTAAAGCCTGTAGGATACGTTATTGGTTAGTTAGTACAGGGTGCCGAGTAAAGCCTGTAGGATACGTTACTGGTTAGTTAGTACAGGGTGCCGCGTAAAGCCTGTAGGATACGTTATTGGTTAGTTAGTACAGGGTGCCGCGTAAAGCCTGTAGGATACGTTATTGGTTAGTTAGTACAGGGTGCCGCGTAAAGCCTGTAGGATACGTTATTGGTTAGTTAGTACAGGGTGCTGCGTAAATCCTGTAGGATACGTTATTGGTTAGTTAGTACAGGGTGCCGTGTAAAGCCTGTAGGATACGTAACTGCTTAGTTAGTACAGGGTGCCGCGTAAAACCTGTAGGATAAGTTATTAGATTTCCGTTGGTTTATTGCAACGTTTAAATTAAATTTCACTCGAAATATTATGTCTGAAGTCAGACATTTAATGAGAGCATTAAGTATTATAAATGATGTGGTAATGGAGCAAGATATTTTTAGAAATTAATTCCCAATAATGATGAAATTATTGCTTGTGTAAAAAAAGGGTTTTTTGTTTCTCGTGGTTATGTAATTTTTTCCTTACTATCCGACATCAACTTCTTATAAAACCGTGTTACAGATGAAGTTTGTTTTTTATCTTCTTTCTTTGATAGGATTTATTTATTTGTTTGCCTCATTCTTTAATGAAGTTACAAATTAGGTACTAATGGCATTAATGGCTTCAAGGTCGATATTACAAATGTTTTGAGACATTTTGTATTCCTTTACGAACTCACTAGATTTAAATAGCAAAACCAGCAATCACACAGGAGAGATTTTTAACTGAACTATGGATTGAAGTCATTATATTATATATATATATATATATATATATATATATATATATATATAGCTTAACCTTACAAAAAACTAAATCAAAGCAGTGCAGATATTAGTTTGTGAAAAAAAGTTAATGTAAAATGATTTGCTAAATTATTTTCTAAATGTTTTTTCAAATTATTTATAATAATCATCCTTATATAAAAAATTAACGCATAGAAGTTATTTCAATTACAATAGCCTTTGATTACAATTTAATATTTATTGAATGTTTTATTTGAATCATTTTCACTGAGGTGCTTTGTTTATAGTTACGCTTATATTTAATTTTCTGTCCTTATGATTTCAATACACAGTAACTATGCTATTCAAAGCACCGCTTATAGAGCTTTAATTCGTAGCAGTTTTAAATTAAAACACATTTCATTAAAATTTGCTTAGTGCATCTTTACTTAAAACGTTTTTTCATAAGTATTCATTAACTGAAAATTCATTTGATTTAATCAACATTTCTTAAAAATTTAATACAAATATATTGTGTTTTTAAAATTAATTTATTCAATTCCTTCTATTAGCTCACACTCTCCTGACATAAATTTTGTACAAATTTTCAGTCTGTAATAAAATACGTTTTTATTCATCTAAACAATTTCAAATACGTCTTTTTAACTTATAAGGGATAACAATTGATGTTAATATAGGTTTTTCAAATATTTATTCGATAGTTAAATTATAAAAATTGAGAGTATCTAGGTCGGATTCGAACTGAGTATCTTCATATTCAAAATCAAACGCTTTTTGGCACTGAGGCAACTAGCTAGAAATGAACTTCTCAACACTCTATGTGTAAAACCTCCATTGTATACCCTCAGATTGTTGCCATGGTTACCACACAATATTATAAATAATGCTAAGCGCATAAAAACGAATGAAAATCATAAAAACAACAAAATGGATTAACGTTATCGAACCTTGCTTCACAAACGGACAATGGGAAAGGAAAGCAGATAGAAACTACAACAAAATTTGAGCGACTAAAAAAAAGCGTATAAATAGTAACAAATGAAAATACTAGTCCAACACCATACATAGAAACGAAAATGGAAAATTACGTGAAAACTTGCTTTCTATAATCCACGTAATATTGTTATTATAATATTTCATAAGAATTGATTTAATAATTACACTTTACATTAAAATAATTGTACATATGAATTTATTAGACCCTCTTATTTACCTCTTGCTTTCGTAAGATTTTAT
>JBAIZL010000399.1:250000-272500 GCA_036971475.1 Prosapia bicincta | reverse complement strand
AGCCTTCATTACATGTCTTATTGTCAGATTGTGCAGTGTTTCTGCCATTAATTCAAGCATCAGCAACCACGCGTAAGTTATACATTTACTAGCCGTACGCTTATCCTTTCAACCCCAAAGGTTACCTGGTCGTCATTTTTATTGCCCAAATAAAACGAAACCTCGTAAATAAAAGTGGCAGTTAACCCGAACTTTAGCCAGAAATAAAAACGTTTGTAAGTAACGGGAAGGCTACGTGACTTAAAAGAAGACAATCAGAAGTGAAAATTTAGTAAGATTTTTAGGTAAAATTTACTACTCTATATTATATATTTAGTATAATATATTTATATAAATAATAATAATATATAATATATGATCACACACACACACACACACACACACACACACACACACACACACACACACACACACACACACACACACACACACACACACACACACACACACACACACACACACACACACACACACACACACACACACACACACACACACACACACACACACACACACACACACACACACACACACACATATATATATGTATGTATTTATATACAATAATGCTAGATTTTTCTTGTAATTTAAACAAATATTTCCCAATTTTAATCTAAAAGTGATATAATTAACCTAATGCCTAATTAAACTTTATTTATTATTGTAGGTAAAATATTATAAATACTGAAATAATACACTGCTATGCAAATACAAATTATATATATAATTATTTATTATTAAAGATATTCATAATATTCGTATAAATTGTCGGGGTGGGGCACTAAAGTTTCAGGTTTTACATAAAGCGCACAGTCCTACATAATCTTGCTCCTTTGTGGCATTGGTAAATCTATTGTGAACACATGAGACCTGGTTTAAATTTTCTCAATCCTTCTAAAAGCGTCACACTCCGCACAAAGGCTCTTGAACACCATAGATCCTACTTGACAGATAAGGACGTTTTTTCTATTACCATTTCATATCTTCTTACGTCGTCTTAGTTTTCAGGAGGAGCAGGTGCTCTTATCAATTTTTAAATGATTCGTTTTTACATTACATGTCAGTATATACTTTCTCTCCTAACGTGTTCTACAGTGAAAATATTGTTTGTATTTGTCGACTGTTTAAATAACATATTCGATTAAATATATATTTTTTATATTTACGCGTATAATACTCGTATAAGTAGGCCTTGTATTATTTTTTATTATATAAGCATATATTATTGTGTAATATAAGTAGGCCTAATCAACTGTCAGGGTTGTTTATTTTGAAATACACTTAGTTGCAACTACCTAAGATATCTCCATGACTCTGGCAACTCTTCAATGGACTAACGGTAAACGTTTCTTCAATTTAACTTCTCTTGAATGAATGTTTAATTTTTTGATAGTGATTCGACTAACTAAATAGGGGAACTTTAATGTGCACAACATATTCTCATTGGGTTAATCTGGCCATAACTCTATTCTATTTCTCGTTGGTATATTGTTTTGATTCTTTTCAATAACCTTCTAGGAAATATTGTGATTATACACTTAAAACATAACCAAAAAGATCTTTGAATAATTAATCGTACGAAGTGTAAAGAAACGGTGCGTGAGAGATTAGAGTAGAGTGAAATTTCTTCAGTGATATAAAGGAACAACAAAATTTACTATTTAAATACGAAATATTAGGACTTTTTCCCAGAACTGAGTCATCAGACATCATCAATCTGATTAATGAGCAAACTCTCGATAAATCGCTTATCAATAACTAAGAATAAATCGCATGAACATGTATAAAGGTGGTTGTAACCATGTACTTGTCGACTTACTAATATCATAGGATGGAGTATAGTCGAGTATTTAATGAAGGAAAAAAGTGACGTACGATCGTCTGTTTGAGCAAGAGAGAGTGAGTGATATATATATCAAGAGAGAGAGAGAGCCACTTTTCGGTTAGCGAGCGATTTTTGCGGAAGCGACGGAAGGACCGAGACGCCACGCATGTGCAGAATACAGATAGGCAGTGGTGTTGTGCAATTGAACTCTTCTGATACAGACATGTTCGCAGCACTGTGATTATTGGATTGTTCATTTATTTATTTTTAAGACGAGTTTTGATGAACGACTTATTTCAGCAGTACAGGCATATCCAATGTTGTACGACCTGTCACACAAGGATTATTATAATATTACAATGAAGGAGGGATACTCTCTCTCACTATTCCGTGCGGCATTAATACTGTGCACCTAAATTTTTCTCTTTTTTCCTTCATACTTGATCATCTTCTTCTGCAGCTAGTGTCAATGCTATTACACCAGTTTCTTCATCACTTCTGCTGGAACTTATAATCGCACAAACGGAAAAGTCGACATAAAGAATTTACATGCGAACATTGACAGTGTTTGTTGTCCACTGGAAGTTGGCATTCAAACTTAACGACTGAACTGAGCGGACTGAACGGACACAATGTGTGGGAAAACTGCCGGAACGGAGCTAACTGAACTGAGCTGAGCTGAGCGGACTGAACAGAACGGATCCAGTGAGCAATAAGTCTTAGTTATCCAGCGTTTGTCTGCCACGACGTCAGTGATTAAGTATGGCGCGGATAGAAGTATGGAAACTTGGCGTTTGGTATTGACTGGATCTGAGGAGGGATTCCTTCTTGGAGGACGTTATTTGGTTAGATGTAGATTTATGTTCACCAAAACATAACTGTGAATAGGTGTGTGGAAAGATCTTCAATTAGAAAACGATATGTTCAAGAAATTTTGTGAATGTGAGCTGATTGTATAATAGACCTAGACAAATCAATTGGAAGATATTCTACTACTGGCCCGTGGTTTAGTTGTGCGGAGTTTCATGGTTTGTGGCAATAGTAGGGTCTACACGTCTTCACTTACATTAAAATTAGACACCCAGAAATATCATTCAATGTCTATTCTGAAGAGATGTCAAATCATATCCAGTGTTTTCATACGGAGTCCAATCTATATTTATATGCAAACACAAACTTTTAATTAAATTTAGTTTCTTTTTATGTGAAAATCCTTCGAAGCTGTAAAACTGCAGGCAATAAAAGTAAAAAAAAAGGTTGGAAATTAATTATACCTCCCCGGGCTGTATCGTAGTAGCACATGTTTATGTCTCCATTTAAACCGCAGAGACGAGAAACATTTCGTTTGATATAAACTTGTTTGCGATCTAATATGTTGCTCCAATTTCAGTTTAACAACTTGCGAGATCTAAAAGCTAGCAATTAGCTCAGAATTAGTCTTCTAAATTAATGCCGAAATACCTTCTCCGTCACAACGTTATTACTGGCCCAAAGTGTTTAACTACAGATTTGCCCAAAGTTTTGCCTTATCCTAACTTGTGCTTAAACGCTCAGCGCAGGCAGGTAAGTGAATGTGTATATAGGAAACTAAGTTGCGCATAATTTTATAAGCGTTGCAGATTTGTTAAAATATTTGCAAACATTTATCATCAACTTTAAGGAGAGTGTTTTAATATTTATAAAACGATGTGGGACAATATATTTATTTACAAAAGTGAGTAGCTTGTCCTACCCTATGGAATGCATTTATTAGTTTAAACATGATATATTAATGACTATACCAACGTAGAATTTAAATAAATTAATAAAAAAACATACTGTTATGTAATTATTTTAATTTCGCTAAGATATGCTCTTTAGTGTCTAGGTAGGTCGCTGAGAAGCGCTGTTTAACTAGGCCACAATTATTTACATTCATAGGCGATCATATTCATACTAGATCATTGCCATTAAACTATATACAGTTAGGTAATATTACCCAATACCTGTCTGGTTGTTATCGACGGTTGTAAGTTCTATAGTTTGGCCGTGAACAGTATGTACAGCGTAAGTCTAGTGTGTAGAGCTACAGCGCTCTCTGATTGAGCACCATGATACTTCCTCTTTATAAGTGGAAAATCCAACTCTTAATAAACCGTTTTTCTTGGTCTAATGTAGACGATTTTTATTACCCATTTAGTAAACTACGAACACGTGTTTTATATGAGTGCCATAATGTTAATATCTCAAATTTCTCGATTTTTATTTATTAATTGAAATTATACAAAGACTTTCAGGTATTTGTTTGTATAAAAATGAAATTTTCTTAAACTATCTATCAACACAACAACAGAGAAATATTTTTAATAAACAACTATTTAATAATATTGTTATTAGAATTAATACTTATTACACGTTACAAATTATAAAATAATAATTAAACATTAAATTACATCAATTACACAGTAAATCATTATTTTTACATTTGGCTTTTTGTATATAAAGTTTGTGTAGTTATAGTTTTTTTTTATTTGTCTATTTCCTTCAGCAACAAGGTTTATTCAAATGTTGATACTAGTACAAAATTTGTAAATAAAGAAAGGGTAAACTGTTCCCCATAAATTTATGTTGAAATTTTGTGAGTGTAAAAATTAAATACTATTTCTATAAAATGATAAAGTTAGGAAAATATTGAATTACAAAGGGCGAATATATATTTTAATTGTGAAATTAGTATTGTGTAAATGTGGTTTATTTATATTTGTAAAATTATTAATAATAATAGTATGTATAAAATCCCTCTAGCATTTACATATTTATTGTATTAAAATGAAAATAGAGTCATTTTATGAAAGGAAAAGAGAGTGTGAAAACATCTATCTACAAAAAAAAAAAAAAAAATATAATAATTAGTTTGTATATATCTGAAAGGATTTAAATGTTTGCAAAATTATATTATTGTTATTCAAAATGAATGATTGATGTGTGTCAAACTCAATATTATTTGGTTACATTTGTGGCTGTTAATGGTTTTTTAAAGTTTTTCTTAAATTGTGTGGAATGTACTAAAAGTGAATTACTTTGTGTGAAGGTGTAACAAGATTGGTTTACGTATATGATTTTCTATTGGTGCTTTTTAAATTGTGTAACTGTTTAAAGTGTAATTTGTTTTATAAATTTGGCAAAGAACTTTTGATTAGGTTTTGCTTGGTAGTGAACAGAATATTTGCTAAATACTATATTACTCCATGAGAAAATGTTCAAGTGTTTGGTAATAAAATACTATCTTTGCTGGTAGTATATATTATAAGATACGGAAAAATTACTTTTAGAAGGTCATACTATGAGGGAAAAAATTATTTTGAATCTATGATCAATGATTATTTGTTATTGTATATGGATAAGACACTGTAAGTATTAATGCTGTTTGGGAAAATGTAGTTATTGAAAAGAGGTATTTTCAAATTTTGTTGAACATGCTGCATTGATTAGGCAATTATTATTATTTAACTATTTGAGCTTAGCCTGTGAGGTGATGTTAATACCAAATAAAAGGCTTACATAAAACTCACAAGTTAATCATTTATTAACTCAGACGCATATCAATGACAAAGTCATCATCATCATTGAGTGTTGCTAATACAAACTCTAACTTAGAATTCCTGATCTAAGTAAGAGTTTGTAGTAACAAGACTCACTGATGATGATGACTTTGTCATTAAAACGGGTCTGAGTTAATCAATGAATAATTTGTGAGTTTTTGTATACGTCTTTCATTTGAATTATTATTATATTATTAGTTTGCTTGTGAAAAGACTTATTAGTGTTTGCACGGAACTATTCGGTATGTCGGGAGTGCTTTTGAAATTGCATTAGGGTTTACCAAAGTGTATTAGTGTTTGTGAAAGAGCAGTAATTAGCCCATGAGGTGGCTCAGAGCTGCAAGATTACATCGGGGACAGTACGCCTCCCCAGCTACAAGATAAGCAAGCTTCAATTATACGCTAAGTGAATTCAACACCATTTAAGCCATACTTTCTAACGGCTTACAAAATCCCTCGCCACTAATTCTTTACTTGGAGGGCTTAATTCGCACAGCCAGGAAATATGTCACGCTCTGAAATACCTTTTAAGCGGGACTTTTATTAATTGAATAAAAAAATACCAGTTACGTAACCAAAAGTCCTAAAAATAACTTTGCTTATGTGGTTAAAAAAAATTATATTTTTTAAAATATGTCAAACGACTATAAAAACAGAATATTTTTAAAATTTAAATCAAGAAAAAAGCAGTTGATATATGAGTTATGATTTATTTGACATAATAATGATTTTATTTATTATTATCATCAAAGAAAATAACTGGAGCAGATGTATTTTCTCTTACATGATACATTAAAAAAATGCAATTAAAATAAACAGAGACATAAATAAAAATAGCAAATAAATATAAAATTGGTTATAAGAACCCAGCGAACTGTGAAGTAATTTTCTATTTTAAATAAATGAAACCTCTTGACCACAATAAAGTTATATTTAGGTCCTTATGTACATTTCGATTGGAAAGCAAACAGAAAGAACCAGTGTTCATGTAATAAATTTCTCTGAATATGATTGCTTTCCTATTGAAATGTACAGAAGGGTTTAAGTACAAAGTTTTGGTGGTTTTATTTATTTAAAATAGATAATCCTTGTTTACTAACAATTAGTCATTCACAATAATAGTTTTTGCAATATACATAGCTTGCAATATGTCATACTAACATTTAAATATAGCCACTAATTAGTTTGTTAAAGAGAAGATTGGCCTATATTCCTCATTCAAAAATTTTCTTTTTTGAAATTTCACAAACAGTTTTTTATTTTAGTTATGTTTTTAAAGCCTGTATCGTTACAATTATTATTAAAATTGTTATTAATTTTATACCTGGAGTAGACATTTATAAGTACAGTCTTCTAAAACTAGCATTGTTTTAAGGGATAAAATAGTTCATTATCTTGTATCAATTTTGATGTTGTTTTGACTCCAATCGTACGAAAAAAGAAGAGGTTAATCTGTTTTTGTCTAAGTAAACTAATTTCAAGTGCAATATTATTATGACAGCCATAATTTGTTGCTCGGGTGACGGTTTCAGCTTTCTATTCCAGTCATGAAAAGTCTACTGCAGGGAAACGACCCTAATTTTCTCCTTGGCGTAACTTTCTTCTATCTTGTTTGTTAAATAGCTTTCCCTTTAAAGTTAATTTCGATTTTGTAACATCAGTGTAGTTACATTGTGTTACATAATTATATTTTTACTGGAATTGAACACGGGGAAATTTAACAAAATAAGGAAATTATAGGGTAATTACTATTTCTTAAAGAATAAATTTCAGGAACATCCATAAAGAACACATAAAGCCCTTTGGCTCTTTATAAAGTACGCTTATATTTATTATATGTTCAATGAAAATATCAACAGATTCGATCAAGTAAATTAGGGCACTATTTTGTTACCGTTTCCGTTGATCTGGTTTTAAAACAATGTCCACAAGTACATCTTTGTAATAACACTTTTCCAACGGATAATAATATGCGTGCCAGATAGCGGTGGCTGAGGCTTTAGTCTCGCACGCCGAGGGAAACCCCATACAAAGACGTGTACATCCTTTCATCCCTTAATTTACTGCTTTCATCCCTCGCCCCTTTTCTCAGCTAACAAGGGCACATGTTATTTTATCATGTGCTGAATAAGAAACTAATTAACCGCTAGCGTGTATTTTATCCAAACAACGGACTCGAAATTTCAGGTAATTATTTTAAATTTATTTTTATTAATCAAATATCCGTGAATAACTAAAGTGTTTGCTAAATTATACATTGTTGAAAAATATTTACTAGATTACAGAAAAGCCGTTATTTTCAACACATTCAAGAGGGCGAAATAGTTTTAATGTTTTTATTTAAAATTCACGTTTGATAAACCTAGTATTTTGTAAAATATAGTAGCAACATAGTGTCACACTATTTACAAAAAATAATTAATATTCAAGCTAACCAAAACACATCTAGTAAAAAATGTATTTGTTAAACGATTATCTACGATTTCAATTAAAATATTGGAAAGAACCTTAATATCACAAAAATAATAAAAAATAACAAATAACTAGAGGTCACTCTAGTTTGTAAGTTCTTGTTTGCGAGATTGTAATTTTGTAATAAGAACCTGATGATGATGATATGGTCATTGAAATGTGCATAAGGGTTTATTCTTAAGTAACTAGTTTTATTTGTTATTTTTATGGTATTGGAGCTCTTTTCAATATTTTCATTGTAATATATTGTACCACTGTGCTCTTGGTATTGTATATTATTACCTGCAATGTAGTTATACAATTTTATTATAATTAAATAGGAAAAATTTATATATGTCATTTTTCGACATAGTCTCCCTGCTTTTCAACGCACTTGCTTCATAGTTGTACAAGCTTCTTGATACCATCATAAAAGAAGATTTCGGTTAGGCTGCGACCCAGGAACGCAGGTTTTTTCAGTGCTTCGTCCAAAGGTAAATCGACGGCTTAAAGCCTCTTTGAAAGGACCAAACAAGTGGTAGTCAGAGGGATCAAGAGCGATTCTATATGAATGATGAGCCATTACTTCAAAATTGAGTATCTAGGGCGTTTTCAGCAATATGCGAACAGTTAGGTAATAATACCCAATAGCTGTTTGATTGTTATTGCTAAGCTCTATAGTTTGGCCATGAGCAGTGTGTGCAGCGCAAGTCTAGTGTGTAGAGCTACAGTGCTCTCTGATTGACTGAGCCCCATGATACTTCCTCTTGATAAGGGGAAAATCCAACCCATTTTAAACTGCTTACCTCGGATTAATTTAGATCTTAGTGATTAACATCAAGATACTCCAGTATGGTTTTGCTCAAGGGTTTCTTGTGCCTTAGTTAATCTCATCTATATTCCCATCCTTAAAGGGCTGTGGTATTCTTAGGGGATCATTGCCACCATTAAACTAAACAACATTAGGCAATGTTTAATATGCAATAGCTGTTTGACAGCAGTTCTCGGCGTGTGCTTCGAATTGCAGGCTTTAGCTTGGCAGTAAGCATCTCACTGTAACGTACATTGCTTATTGCTGTCTCCTTTCCTTATAATGTTCCAGTACTGGACCTAATGAGACCCAAAGTCAACATCAGTTTTCCTACCCACGGTTGGATCTTGCACAGGAAATTTTGACGTTTCCATTCCATACTCTGCAGCGTACTCTCCGTTTGATAATTACGGATCCATGTTTCGTCTCCAGTCCTGTCTAAGTAAGCATCTCACTGTAACGTACATTGCTTATTGCTGTCCCCTTTCCTTATAATGTTCCAGTACTGGACCTAATGAGACCCAAAGTCAACATCAGTTTTCCTACCCACGGTTGGATCTTGCACAGGAAATTTTGACGTTTCCATTCCATATTCTGCAGCGTACTCTCCGTCTGATAGTTCCGGATCCATGTTTCGTCTCCAGTCCTGTCTAAGAAGTTACTATAGCGATCCAAATGTTTTTGACAGGTGTCCAAGCGCGTTTGTTTATGTAATTGTGTGAGTTGATTTTGGCACCCATCTTGCACAGGAAATTTTGATGTTTCCATTCCATACTCTGCAGCGTACTCTCCGTCTGATAGTTACGGATCCATGTTTCGTCTCCAGTCCTGTCTAAGAAGTTACTATAGCGATCCAAATGTTTTTGACAGGTGTCCAAGCGCGTTTGTTTATGTAATTGTGTGAGTTGATTTTGGCACCCATCTTGCACAGGAAATTTTGATGTTTCCATTCCATACTCTGCAGCGTACTCTCCGTCTGATAGTTACGGATCCATGTTTCGTCTCCAGTCCTGTCTAAGAAGTTACTATAGCGATCCAAATGTTTTTGACAGGTGTCCAAGCGCGTTTGTTTATGTAATTGTGTGAGTTGATTTTGGCACCCATCTTGCACAGGAAATTTTGATGTTTCCATTCCATACTCTGCAGCGTACTCTCCGTCTGATAGTTACGGATCCATGTTTCGTCTCCAGTTATGTATAAGAAGTTACAATAGCGATCCAAATGTTTTTGACAGGTGTCCAAGCGCGTTTGTTTATGTAATTGTGTGAGTTGATTTTGGCACCCATCTTGCACAGGAAATTTTGACGTTTCCATTCCATACTCTGCAGCGTACTCTCCATCTGATAGTTACGGATCCATGTTTCGTCTCCAGTAATGGTCCTGTCTGAGAAGTTACTATAGCGATCCAAATGTTTTTGACAGGTGTCCAAGCGCGTTTGTTTATGTAATTGTGTGAGTTGATTTTGGCACCCATCTTGCACAGGAAATTTTGACGTTTCCATTCCATACTCTGCAGCGTACTCTCCGTCTGATAGTTACGGATCCATGTTTCGTCTCCAGTCCTGTCTAAGAAGTTACTATAGTGATCCAAATGTTTTTGACAGGTGTCCAAGCGCGTTTGTTTATGTAATTGTGTGAGTTGATTTTGGCACCCATCTTGCATAGGAAATTTTGACGTTTCCATTCCATACTCTGTAGCGTACTCTCCATCTGATAGTTACGGATCCATGTTTCGTCTCCAGTCCTGTCTAAGAAGTTACTATAGCGATCCAAATGTTTTTGACAGGTGTCCAAGCGCATTTGTTTATGTAATTGTGTGAGTTGATTTTGGCACCCATCTTGCACAGGAAATTTTGACGTTTCCATTCCATACTCTGCAGCGTACTCTCCGTCTGATAGTTACGGATCCATGTTTCGTCTCCAGTCCTGTCTAAGAAGTTACTATAGCGATCCAAATGTTTTTGACAGGTGTCCAAGCGCGTTTGTTTATGTAATTGTGTGAGTTGATTTTGGCACCCATCTTGCACAGGAAATTTTGACGTTTCCATTCCATACTCTGCAGCGTACTCTCCGTCTGATAGTTACGGATCCATGTTTCGTCTCCAGTCCTGTCTAAGAAGTTACTATAGCGATCCAAATGTTTTTGACAGGTGTCCAAGCGCGTTTGTTTATGTAATTGTGTGAGTTGATTTTGGCACCCAACTTGCACAGGAAATTTTGATGTTTCCATTCCATACTCTGCAGCGTACTCTCCGTCTGATAGTTACGGATCCATGTTTCGTCTCCAGTCCTGTCTAAGAAGTTACTATAACGATCCAAATGTTTTTGACAGGTGTCCAAGCGCGTTTGTTTATGTAATTGTGTGAGTTGATTTTGGCACCCATCTTGCACAGGAAATTTTGACGTTTCCATTCCATACTCTGCAGCGTACTCTCCGTCTGATAGTTACGGATCCATGTTTCGTCTCCAGTCCTGTCTAAGAAGTTACTATAACGATCCAAATGTTTTTGACAGGTGTCCAAGCGCGTTTGTTTATGTAATTGTGTGAGTTGATTTTGGCACCCATCTTGCACAGGAAATTTTGACGTTTCCATTCCATACTCTGCAGCGTACTCTCCGTCTGATAGTTACGGATCCATGTTTCGTCTCCAGTCCTGTCTAAGAAGTTACTATAGCGATCCAAATGTTTTTGACAGGTGTCCAAGCGCGTTTGTTTATGTAATTGTGTGAGTTGATTTTGGCACCCAACTTGCACAGGAAATTTTGATGTTTCCATTCCATACTCTGCAGCGTACTCTCCGTCTGATAGTTACGGATCCATGTTTCGTCTCCAGTCCTGTCTAAGAAGTTACTATAACGATCCAAATGTTTTTGACAGGTGTCCAAGCGCGTTTGTTTATGTAATTGTGTGAGTTGATTTTGGCACCCATCTTGCACAGGAAATTTTGACGTTTCCATTCCATACTCTGCAGCGTACTCTCCGTCTGATAGTTACGGATCCATGTTTCGTCTCCAGTCCTGTCTAAGAAGTTACTATAACGATCCAAATGTTTTTGACAGGTGTCCAAGCGCGTTTGTTTATGTAATTGTGTGAGTTGATTTTGGCACCCATCTTGCACAGGAAATTTTGACGTTTCCATTCCATACTCTGCAGCGTACTCTCCGTCTGATAGTTACGGATCCATGTTTCGTCTCCAGTCCTGTCTAAGAAGTTACTATAGCGATCCAAATGTTTTTGACAGGTGTCCAAGCGCGTTTGTTTATGTAATTGTGTGAGTTGATTTTGGCACCCATCTTGCACAAATTTTATGAAGCCCAAAACTAGTGTGGATGATTTAGTAGACAGATCCGGGACTAATTTGCAGATGATGTTCCACTAATTACTCGTTCTGTCTAAGAGAACCATTTCACATGAACGCTCAATGGTTTCCTTATTTGAGGTGGTAAACGATCGTCCAGGTACTTCAACATGCGTAACACTTGTGCAACCATTTTTGAATTCTTCAATCCATTCATAGACATTTTGTTGGGGTAAAAAACTGTTCCCTTACTATATCAAAAGTATTCGATGAATTTCAGACCCTGATACACCTTCTAACCACAAAAAGCGGATGACTGAACGTTGCTCTTCTTCGGGGCAAATAGAAAGCGGAGCACCTATGATTAACACCTATGATCAATAACGAAACTAACCTAGCAGCTTGAAACATGCACAGACATAACAAATAATAAACAAAGCATTCATCATCAACGCAAAACGACAGTACTACAAACATAAACAAAAATATAACTAAATTGCATATAATAATATAACACTGTTAATATACCCATGAAAACCATGTCACATTTTAAATAATTTTTACCCTCTCCAGCTCATCTCCGTAATTTTGCGTACTCAAGTAAACTTCTTCTCTACTGATGTCATCCGTTCCGCTCCCTTGTAATAAGAATGGTGAGAATTACATAGGACCAATGGAAGGTTATAATGATACCCATGTGCGGCGTAATGTAAACAAAAATGTTTTAAAGTCAATTCCTATTTGGGTCAATAAACACAAATTTTGTTTTAGAAATTTTTAATTAAATTTTTACAATTAATATAAATAAAGTAACATAGCCTAAGCGTTAAAACTGCTGTCCTGCCAAATGACCTACAACATACAATCAGCTGTTTTATGAAAAAATATGTTATCGCTTATTTTAAACGCTTAAATTGTGGCGAAATAACTAAATTACATGCCTTGATCCTTTTGTGAAAGGTTTTTCTTCCATAGAACTAAAATTAATTAATTATATAAATTTTTATTTAACATCAATTCCTACTCAAGCCAACAAAGAAAAGTTTTATTTTAGTTTTTTTATATTATAATTACTAATATAAATATGTTTATACATATGTCATAATAATAATATTAAGGGGCTAAATTGAAAGTAAATTTACTTGCAATTTCCCATTTTCCTTTCTATACATAGTGTTGGAGTATTATTTTTGTTTGTTACTATTTATAGGCTTTCTTTTTTTGTTTTGCTTGCATTGTGTTATAGGTTCTTTTCGCTTTCCTTTCGCATTGACCGTTTGTGAAGCAAGGCTCGATACCGTTAATCCAGTTTGTTTGTTTTATTCTTTTCATTCATTTTTAATCCTAAACCATTATGTATCATATTGTGTGGTAACCAATATCTGATGGGGGTACGGAAAAACTCATATACATTTTAGAGAAGTACATTTCTATCTATTTGAAAGTTCGTCCAATGATAAGCGCTAGCCTGTTAACACGAAGATGCTTAATTTTAATCCGACCAAGAACCTCCAAATTTTTATAATTTAATTATTGAATAAATATTTGAAAAACTGTATTATCTTCAATTGTAATCCACTACAATGTATTTGAACGTGATTGGACGAATAAAAAAGCATTTTATTAACGACTGAATATATATATATATATATATATATATATATATATATATATATATATATATATATATATATATACATATACATATATATATGTATATATATATATATATATATATATATATATATATATGTATGTATGTATATATATATATATATATATAGAGTGTGAAAAATAGAGTGTGAACTAAAGGCACAAGTTAGTTTTGTTTGAACAAAGACAACAAATAATGCTGCCATTCTTGTACTATTGATTTCACTATGTCTTCAGAATCATTACAATCAGATAGAATCCGACGTTCCATAACTCGTGGAGGAATTGAAGCTGACTCAGGGTAAGGTTTTGAATATGTTGAAGTTAAGTATTATAAATGTCCTCGTTTTTCAAATTTTATTCCGCAGTATTTCCACAAGCATTCATTCCCTTAACAGGCTGTCACAAGAAAATACTTTAAAACAAGGTAGTATTAAACACGTAAGAAAAATCAACGCAAGATGGTCTGAGAAGTACCACAATAAGCCTAGGTTATACAATAGATGTCATACTGAGATAGTCTCAGAAGTACCACAATAAGCCTACGTTATACCATAGATGTCATACTGGGATAGTCACACGACTGTACAGCGGTACGTTCTTGTTGTTTATTTTTAATAAAGTTATTTCAAAAGTTGTTATCAAAACTCTGATATTTGTTGTACCGAAACGTGATAATAGGCCTATCTGTATTACGCAGTAGCGTAATGGAGTATATTTTCTCTGTTCTTATCGATATATATCTGAATTTCAACTCCACCTTGTAAGTGAACCACATCACGTGCGAATGTTATACGCGAGCTAAAATCAGTTCATGTGCGTGGTTTAGGTCTCAAATAAACAAGACTTCGGCAAATATCTCTGCTGAACGTAAGTAGAACTTGATTTTATGTGAACGATTTTAGTATTGTGGTTTAAAAATGTAAATCAGTTTTAAAATATGGTTATTTACTAGAAATCAAATGAAAATCCTGCAAATTAATTTCCATGAATTTGAATTACTGATACATAATTCTGTTCTACGTGTGTAAAATCATATAATAAAACAGTTCCTACAAAATTTCGGTTCATAACGTATTGAAAAAAATGTACTAATATTTGTAATGTTGCAGAAAATACAAGTTCAATTACAATATTCTAAAATATACGAATAATGGCAAACATAACTTTAATGGGTGTCCTACATTTTAGTATGTACATTTAAATATTTAATAATTAATAATTACAAGACGTCAGATATATTTTATAACATATTTAGCAGCACAAAATCAATGATAGCCACCAATTTTTAAAACTAATTTTAAAAATACTTAACTAAGTGAATACGTAATTGTTTACTTGCTGACGCGTTTCAAAACATTCGTTCCTTTTACGAAGCTAACTCTCTACTGGCGGCATCGGTTAGATGTAAAGGCTCTAACGGGATTAGATTTATGACTGTGGAGTAGGGTGGACAGTTTGGTTGTGTGTCATATAATGGAAAAGGCTGTTAGCTCCAAAGTATGTGTGATCATTTAATACATTGCGTAGTGTTTGTATATTTCATATTTTTCTAAGGTTGTTAGTTTTTTACTTGGTTTTAATGTGTGTAGAACATTTAAAATAGTGTGTATGTCGGTGTGTGTGTGTGTGTTGGGTGTTTTTTTAGGTGTTTTGCGTAGCTGGATTTAGGGTTTTTTTTTTTTTTTTTTTGGGTAATGTGTTCTTCAAAGCGTGTATAGAATGACCTGCCTGTTTGGCCGATGTGATAGCTGAGACAATCGTTACAAGTTAATTTGTAAATACTTGAGAGTTTGTTTTTGTCAGTTTCTTTTTAAAAAGGTTGTATGTTCTGTCTTAAAGTGTTTGTTGTTTTGTAGGATATTTGGTAATGGAGTATTTTGAATGTGGAGGCTATTTTGTGTGTGTTTTTGCTGGGTTAGGTGAGGGAAATGTATTTGTTGTTTTGTGTGTGACTTGTCTGCGTGGCCGTTAGATGGTGTTTATGTTTAATTTTCTTGAGTATCTTGTCTATAAGTGTGTGTTGGTAGCCGTTTTGTTAAGCGATGTATTTTATGGTATTAAGATCTTCGTCGTAGTCTTTCTGTAGCATTGGTATATTGACTAGCTACCAACAAACACTCATAGACAACATACACGCTAATTTAAAATATTATATACACACATTAAAACAAAGTAAAAAAACTAACAACCTTAGAAAAATATCAAATATACAAACACTACGAAACAGATAAAGAAAACGTCTTAAATGACCACACACACTTTGAAGCCAACAGTCTTTTCTATATATGACACACAACCAAAATAACCACCCCATTATTCCACAGTCATAAATGCATTCCCATAAGAGTCTTTACACCTAACCGATGCCGCCAGTAGAGGGTTAGCTTCGTAAAAGGAACGAATGTTTTGAAGCACGTCAGTAAGTAAGAAATTACGTATTCACTTAGTTAAGTATTTTTAAAATGAGTTTTATCAGTGAATTCAAGATGATTACATCAAACCACTTCAATTTTTTAAAAGTTTACTATAATTTACCATTTACACCTAATAAATATAAATTGGGTAGGGTAAAACTATATTTAGGTTGTTTGATCTATTTACTCGCACAGGATTACATTGTTAAGAGAAAACATAAAAAATTGTTTTGATATTGAATTATTATTATTTAAAGTTTTTTTGAATAGTTCTTTAACTTTAAATTATCAATCAAGTTAGACTTGAAAAATTTAACTCTGTCACACTCTCTCTCCCACACACACACACACACACACGCTCACAAAGTTTCAGGTTTCTTAAGCATATTTTAATTTTCAACTTTTACCCAAAGTGAACGTTATTTTGCATGGAAATCAACAGGAGCGAAAACAAAAGTGAGAAGAGTTTCCCCTTGAGAGCTCTCAAGGATTTATTAGGTCTTTCCCATCCAATCCCCTCTCTGGCTGCTAGGACTCATGAATATCAAACATTCTTAAGTCAGATGTACCGGCTTCCGCGAATTGAACACCCAGTCACGCTCGTATTGTACACAATAGAGTAATCTCTCTCTCTCTCTCTCTCTCTCCCTCCTACGCACAGGCACATAGACAAACACACACACAAACACACACACACACACACACACACAAACAGACGCTCAATTTTATACAATGTGATTTGGCATTAAACTATTTTTTTTATTTTCAAAAGATGGTTACATTTTTTGAAAGCAAAATTATTATTTTTGTTGAATTTAAAAAATCTGAAATATTTTTTATAATATTACTAGCATATATTGTTTCTTTTATAGGCTTTAACGTCTAATAAACTATTTGATTTTAAATATGAAATATTTTCGAAAAGTAAAAAATAACATAGCCTATTAAGTTACGGTTGGTAACAAGTAAGTATAAAAATATCCAGTTTTACATGCGACTATATTATATTAAGAACTAGTTAATTTAGTAGTTTGTAGTTTATTTCATTTCATAATATATTACGTTTAGAGACGTCGGTACATTTAATATTTCCAAACGTCTTTTTGTAACTACGAGGCTAAACTATCGAAATTGAAATACATTCTAAAGGATATGGAAAGGATTGAGATTAACAGATAGGAGTAACCTGATGTGGGATTTGTGGTAAATTCCGGGAACTAGTTGGTACTTTGTAGTTACAAAGTAATGAAAATAAATAGAGAGGCAATACAACTAAACTAACCAACAAAATTTAATTGTACTTCAACTTGAGTGTTTGGTTTACTTTTATACACGTGACTGTAATATTAATGTGTAAGCGTTATATACTACATATATATATATATATATATATATATATATATATGATGTTGATGATGATGAATAGTTATTATCTGGAGTACATCCGTTCATTCTCCAGTGCATAGAATCGCAGTTCTGACGTTTCGCTAGAATCTCATCTCTAGCATTGACGTAGTGAACCCTACAACAGATGAAGAGCTCTCCATCCGTGAAGGAATACGTATCAACATATATATATATATATATATATATATATATATATATATATATGATGTTGATGATGATGAATAGTTATTATCTGGAGTACATCCGTTCATTCTCCAGTGCATAGAATCGCAGTTCTGACGTTTCGCTAGAATCTCATCTCTAGCATTGACGTAGTGAACCCTACAACAGATGAAGAGCTCTCCATCCGTGAAGGAATACGTATCAACATATATATATATATATATATATATATATATATATATATATATATATATATATATATATATATATTAACTATGGTGATATGTTTTCTTGTAATATAGTTAATAAATTAATAATATTTCAAAAACAAGAATACATATATCGTCAAAAACAAGATAGCACATACGATTTAATTTTGTAAAAATATTTTATTAGATAATTATTTTCCTGAAGATGCTGGTACTATTTTATCGGCGTAAAGCTTTGAATAAATATATTCATTAAATGTTTTCTTGTTTTATATATATATATATATATATATATATATATATATATATATATATATATTTATATATAAATAATATATATTTATATGTATATAAATATGTATTCTTGTGTATGAATGGAAAAAATAAGAGAAATACAAATACAAGAATAATTTATTAAATTATACAATTCAAAGTATTTCGTTGGCAAACAGTATCAAAACCATCAGAAATAATAAAGAATATCAAGGATACAAGTGTTAGGTAGCTCCAACAATCAGTGTTGCCAAATCTATTACAATATTGTCAAATTTTATATTTATAGCTATTGTTATTGTTAGTATTAATAACAAATTGATAAATGAACAGATACAAATAAAATATAAATTTGACCCGATATTTAATGTATGTGGTGTTAAGGCAGAAAATTTATAAATTTGACAATATTGTTATAGATTGGTCAACACTGTTTGTTGGATCTATCTAACGCTTGTATGATTGATATTCCGTTTATATATTAACTATTATTCATATATATATATATATATATATATATATATATATATATATATATAGGGCTTACCGCTTACCATCAAGTTGGTACTACATATAGAAGCACGTTTATCGTTATCGGTTTCTAGTTAATAATGGGGCACATCTCCCAAAACGGCTTCCCCCTAAACTAGACAAAAAGTAAGTGCTACTATAGGCAAATTTTTCCGTATGTGTTCATGTGTTGTTAGTGTAAACTGTGATGTTACAAAGCGTGAAGTGTAAAACAACTGACTACAAGCGGCTTAGTGGAGGAGTACGTCATTCATAGATAAGTGGCCAATAAATTTCAGTTATCGTGCGAAAGTCGAGCGTCCACCGAAAAAATATTTTCCCGAGTTCAGCGTTTTTCCTTTAAACTATGACAATCTACACTAAAATCAAAATTTAAGAACAAAAATAAGCTTTTTAAATATGTGGGTGAATGTGTATAAAGCATTGTTGGTAAAGAAATATAAATTATACATTCTTAAATATTTGATTTTGCTTCTTTTATATTAAAATTATTTTACTTTTATTTATTTTGTTTTCACTTTCGACATTTTGTAATATATTTTCAAATTTTTATCATTTTTATAACAAATCATAAATATTATAGAGCAATAAAACATTCACTTTTCATAAAAAATTGTATTTAAACTCGTTAATAAGTGACGTATTACTTAATCTTGAATATCTCCTCTCAGAGATATTCAATCTTAAATATGCATTCAATCTTCTTCATCTTTAAATGAAGTTGTCATGATATTAATTTGGTCTCTGGAAGAAGTTTTATTTATCTGAAATTTGGTAAATACATACATTTAAAAATTGTAATTATTCTACGAATCTCTGAAGAATTAGTGAGTTTCTTGATATTAGATTTGACTGCGAAACACCCTATTATTGTCTTACACAGTAAACGATAAATAACTACTATAAAAAAAAATCAAGTTAATTCATCCTTAGGTAAAAAAAAAAACGTTCATTTTAGTTACCATTTTATTTTACAATTACAGTAAATACAAATATATTTATACATATGACAGAATACCAATAATAAGGAGTAAATAGAAGGCGAAATTTATTAATAAAATTATGAAATTAAATTAAATTAATGGAATAATATTTGAAGTCTAACATCAAGTGTCATCTACTTATAAAAAAATGTATTTGAGCTTGAGTGGATGAATAAAAAATATTTTACTATCGATTGAAAATTTGAACAAGATACATACATATGTATATATAGGGAGAGTGTGAGGTTATAAAAAGAATTTAAAAAAAAAAATAGTGAATGGAAATAAGAAAAACATGATTAAGATGTTGGTTTGTTTTTGCACTATTATTTCCTTCACAGATTTAAAACACTGGAAGCAAGACCACTCTAACTGTGATGATTGTGGTCTGCCATATTAAGCATGGTAGAAAAGTAATGTTTGTGGTATGCTAAATCGAGGAAAGACCATTCTAATATTTGTGGTCTACTCTATTGAGCAACGAATAAAGACACTTTTAATAATGATGTCTGTGGTTTCCCATATAAAACAAGAAAAAAAGGAATTCCAACAGTGATGTTCATGACAAGATATAGGGATTGAGAAAGAAACACAAATGTTAGCTTTAACACTTTGTAACTAGCTACAGATTTCACTACTTCATGAAAGCCTTCCAATAGGCTTATATGCAGGTACAATCTTATGAAATATATTACCAGAAAAGGAAATATAATAAAAAGTCTTACATCTTCAGAAAATTTTACAAAGGATATAGAAGCAAACATTTTTTCATAATCTAAATCCATGCAGTGATTGTAATTGTATCGGCCTTTATGTATAAAGCGATAATTAGGACATTTAGAAACAGTTTTAAATAAATTTACTAAAACGGTTGTTCTAAAGTTTTAACACATTTACGATGTTGATGTAGACGGAAAGGTTTATGGCGACAACAGATTTTTTGAGTTTTGTACGTTGTATGTCTTAATTAAGTGAAGGCTCTCTTACTAAAGAAACTCCCCTCTCACACTCTGACATTGACAAAAGAGTCGGCCCCAAATTACCTCCCTTAATTACATTACTGCTGCTGGTTTTTTGTTTTGTCGATGCATTATCCGAAGCGCGAAGGAAAACCCGCGGAGAAAAATATTCTTCTGAGAAAACGAAAGTAAAATCATCAAAATACACGTATTAGTCCAATGAAATAAAAAAAACATAAAATAAAACCTAAAACCTTATAATGAAAAAATAAAAACAGAAAATTCGTATATGAAATTGTAATATTCATTTTATAGGACTTCTCATCTTTAATGAAATTAATTAAGACCTAATTAATTTGATAGCGTTTTTAAATGTTTTTATAGAAATAGAAAAGAAATACAAAATCTTTATGAGTTAGTTTATTTAGTTCAACTATTCCACCAACTTTTGAAGAAGGTTTATTTTATATTTGCAATGCACTCGTACAAAAAGGCGGCTTTCTATTTCACTTAGTATTATCAGGATGTAAAAAAACGTTTTTAAATGCCTTCTATTAGCCCACACTCTCCTGATATATATCTTGTACTAATTTTCGTTATCAAAATACGTTATTATTCATCTAATCAAGTTCAAATACATTTTTAAAAACCCATAGTGGATGGCAATTGATGTTAATACAGTTTTTTTAAAATATTTATTCAATAATTAAATTATAAAAATTTGGGGGGTTCATGGTCTGATTCAATCTGAGTATCTTCGTGTTAAAAGTTTAGTGCTTTACCATTGGACCAACTTTCCAATAGATAGACATGTATTTATGTTTGTACCCGCATCTGATTACCGTCGAAACCTCCATTTTGCAACCTTATATTGTTGCCATGATTACCACACTATATCATACATAATGGTTTACGATTAAAAATGAATGAAAGTAATAAAATAAACAAACAAACTGTATTAACGGTATCGAATCTTGCTTCATCAATGGACAATGCAAAAGAAAAGCGAAAAGAACACAATGGAAGCGACAAAAAAGCGTATAAATGGTAACAAACAAAAATAATCGTCCAACACCATACATAGAAAGGAAAATGGAAAATTGCAATTATCACACTTGCAAACAATTTTTATTTTGCCATTTAATATTGTTACTTTGATATATGTATATACATATTTATTTTAATTGTAATTGTAAAAGAACGAAACAAATATAACGTTTTTCTTTGTTGTTTTAAGTAGGAATATAAAAAAGTTATATTACTTGTCTAGGAGTCCGTAAAAAAATGTCCCCACTTAGAAATGAAGCAAAAAGTGCGTAAAAAGATTTCCGTTTACAAAACACAGCGTTTAATGCTAACAGCTGATTCAGTCTTTACGTAGAGCTTATTTGAAGGTTGGTTTTAAATAATTTTTAAACACAATTTGCAAAATGTAAGAAACTTCATATTTTTGATTCAACTGTGTGCATCTATAAAACAGCTGTTTATTTTATTGCTTTTTGGTTGTTATTTTCTGCCTAATATAGTAGCAGTAGGATAATATTTTTGTCTAAGGGTAGTTACATTATTGTGTAAAATGTTAACGGCAAATACAGTTTCCTAATATGTCGAATCATTAAATCATTAAGTTAAGAGCCAAGGAATATAAATATAAAACCTAAAATAATCTTGGCTATTTTTGCCTTAAATTATGAAAAAAAATATTTAAAAAACAACTAAACCATTTTTTTCCGGTATCAATGAACGTTTAGTTGTTTTGTACAATTTATTTAGTAGTTCTTGTAGTTATTAAACATTTGTTTGATTACACACTTCTCGAGTAGCTTCTAAGAATGCGTATGATGTGAGGATTTGTGGTCCTGTTTATGTGTACATGTAACTAAACTCATTCAATTGCTTGATTACACACTTCTTGAGTAGCTTCCAAGAATGCGTATGA
>JBAIZL010000399.1:237500-245000 GCA_036971475.1 Prosapia bicincta | reverse complement strand
TAATTAAATTGATTGTAAAATGCAATAACATGATTGTATGACGTTTCTGAAAACCAAGAAGCGTTCCTGCATCAGTAACAAAAGATTAAAAGGTTTTGGCCATGAAAAGAGGATAAATACTCCACCGTGCGGCGTTTAGCCCTGAGCTCTTTTTCCACATCGTCCCTCATGAGGTCTTCATAGAGTTGGATGTGGTCTTCTGCGAATCCTTTGTCCTGGATGCAGACTCCCGGAGCTAGAACGAGCTCAGTTATTTCCTTAAACGATGTAGTGAGCTCGTCGTCCGGGATCAGCTCAGTACACGTGTCGTTGGCTTCTTCGGAGTCCCAGAAGAAGTACTTCCTCTTCAACTCCTCGACACGGGCCGGCTTGGTCTTCGGCCGACGGCGGCGACGCCACACTCTCTCCCAGCCGGTAGCCACAGCAGCGGGATCATCCCTGTACTCTGTGTTGCGGTACTTCCTCTTACGAGGGGGAGCAGTCTTCTTGGATACCGCAACAGTATCCGGCGGCGACCACGACGACGACGCAGCCTCTTTGCTGTCCGCAGGTGTTGGCGGCAGCACCTTGGGGGAGACAGGAGGTCCCCCGAGGACCTGGCGATCGCTTCTCGGTGCGGGCGTCTGCTTCTGCCTCTCCTGTCGGCGGGGCCGGGACTCGTGCTTGGGACAGCCGCCGTACCGCTTGGACGCATGTCCAACGGTCCCGCAGTCCTTGCACTGATCGCTCCGAGTCGTCACCCTTGATGTCCTGACGGTGATGACACAACGGAATCCGCGGCGAAGGCTCTCCTGCAGTTCGCCAAAGAGACGCTGTAGGTCCTCCTCGCAGGCCACTGGAACGGGCAGGAAGTCCTGGCGACACGGCACCAACAGTGGTAGACGCCCATCTGCATCGGTCTGCTTGCAGCACATGGTGAATGCAGGGACTCACTCTCGTGTCTTGGTAGAGTCAAAGTGCAGGTCCACACAACATTAAGCTGATAAGAACAGATTGGGAAATTTATTTTCAAAAAATTTTTAAACAAAGAAAACAGTACAAATTTAGAATGAATAAGAAAAATACAATTTATTTGAATAAATAGAATAGCTTATTTTAATAAGGAGGTTGCTTCCGCTTCTCTGCGTCGTCGCCTTCGCCATGCCCGCTGCTTGTTGCGCCACCGGCGTTTAGCCCTGAGCTCTTTTTCCACATCGTCCCTCATGAGGTCTTCATAGAGTTGGATGTGGTCTTCTGCGAATCCTTTGTCCTGGATGCAGGCTCCCGGAGCTAGAACGAGCTCAGTTATTTCCTTAAACGATGTAGTGAGCTCGTCGACCGGGATCAGCTCAGTACACGTGTCGTTGGCTTCTTCGGAGTCCCAGAAGACAATTTGATCTTAGCCAAGAATCTTTGATCTTAAATACTATCTTTGTGAGTCTTATTGGTTTTATCAGCTGTCTTTTATGTTTTACATAAGCAACGATATTGTTAAAGCTTCTTAATTATCGTAAGCGGCGCCTTACGAATCTGGTCTTTTGCAATGCTCTTCACTATTTTGTCTATGGTAATGTGTTTGCTACTGTCAGATCTGTGCAGTTTGAGTGTTTACCAAGTCCTTAAATAATCATTCGTGCAACATCTTCTGCCTTACAGAAATGCATTTTGTGTTAGGGAGCAACTCAACCCCCAATGATTTGATGTGAGTCAAATTGAAATTTACTCTTACAGAATCTTGGGTAAATCTTAACCAGCAAAAATAATTTTGTCCTCTCCAGAAGTTGAAGATTTGATTTTTCTATATTTTATTACCTTTAAAACAGAATTAAAAGTCTACACATTTAAATTAAATATCAGTTCTAGTGAAATTTAAAGTTGGTATTGTGTTAATACTGGTTTACATGTTGTTCAAAATAGCTTTACTACTTTATTCAGTAGTTTTGTTACAACTTGAGTCCGTTTTATTGTAACTATATCAAATATTATGCCTAACAATTTGTTTTTAATTCTGTTTAATATTCTATTAAATTTTATCAGAATAATTTCATTTTGTACATTACAAGTAATCTTAAGACGATATCATAAAGGTACCAATTCTCTACCAAATCATAGACGATTACAGTCATACTGGCAGATGGCGTTTAAGGTAAAACAAGTAGAAGGAAATGAAAAGTCCAAGAAAACATCGGCGTGATTATGTTGTTTCAGAAATGAAAAAGAGAAGCATGCAGAAAGGCTTATGGATCCTCTACGTTATTAGAGATCTCCAGATAACGTAGTACGTTGTACAACCGTTTACCGAATAATAGAATCGGATTATTACAAACGTCTACGGTCAGAAAAAAATAGACATGATATATTTCGGTTGGAGAAATTATAAGTTGAATAAGGTATTATACGTTAATGGTAATGACAAAAAGTTATATTTCTGTGTTTTTTAAACTCTTTTCATGTCATTCAAGACCCCTACCCTTGCGAATGGGCGCGCCCCGTGCGAAATGTATTCTCGAAAAAAATAAACCAGTGGTCGTTATCCATAAACAAAATAAAATTTGATTAATTTATTTCAACTGCCTTTTATGTTGAAGCATTGGTATAGCGGGGCATTGGTATAACCATTGTAGCTCAGCTACAGACGTGGTCATTTTGGAAACCAACTTAAAAGAATATCTGTTGGAGATATATGGTGATAGAATGTTATACTTGGAATTCAAGTTTGTCTCTTTGGATACTTTTTAGTTAAACAGAAATTTAAAGTACTCATAATCAAGAATAGAAGCTTTGAAATATTTGATTCCACTTTACACTTCCTACTTGTGTGAGATGACGATTATGACGATAACTTAAAAAAAAGGCAAACAAAAAAATCGTCTACTGCTACTGCCACTACTGCTAGTTCTACTGCTACTTTTGCTGCTGCTACAGCTACTGTTACTGTTGCTACTGCTATTGTTGCTATGTCTGCTGCTGCTGTTACTGCTACTACTCCTGCTGCTACTACTACTACTACTGCTACTACTACTCCTGCTGCTACTACTACTACTACTGCTACTACTACTCCTGCTGCTACTACTACTACTACTACTACTACTAGTACTACCGCTACTACTACTACTACTACTACTACTACTACTACTACTACTACTACTACTACTACTACTACTACTACTACTACTACTACCGCTACTACTACTACTACTACAACTACTACTACTCCTGCTACTACTACTACTACTACTACTACTACTACTACTACTACTACTACTACTACTACTACTACTACTACTACTACTACTACTACTACTACTACTACCGCTACTACTACTACTACTACTACTACTACTACTACTACTACTACTACTACTACTACTACTACTACTGCTACTGCTATTACTGCTGCTGCTACTACTACTACTATTACTACTACTACTACTACTACTACTACTACTACTACTACTACTACTACTACTACTACTACTACTACTACTACTACTACTACCGCTACTACTACTACTACAACTACTACTACTCCTGCTACTACTACTACTACTACTACTACTACTACTACTACTACTACTACTACTACTACTACTACTACTACTACTACTACTACTACTACTACTACTACTACTACTACTACTACTACTACCGCTACTACTACTACTACTACTACTACTACTACTACTACTACTACTACTACTACTACTACCGCTACTACTACTACTACTGCTACCGCTACTACTACTACTACTACTACTGCTACTGCTATTACTGCTGCTGCTACTACTACTACTACTACTACTACTACTACTACTACTACTACTACTACTACTACTACTACTACTACTACTACTACTACTACCTCTACTACTACTACTACTACTACTACTACTACTACTACTACTACTACTACTACTACTACCGCTACTACTACTACCGCTACTACTGCTACTACTGCTACTGCTATTACTGCTGCTACTACTACTCCTGCTGCTACTACTACTACTACTGCTACTACTACTCCTGCTGCTGCTGCTACTACTACTACTACTACTACTACTACTACTACTACTACTACTACTACTACTACTACTACTACTACTACTACTACCGCTACTACTACTACTACTACTGCTACTACTACTACAACTGCTATTAATACCACTACTAATGAGTATAGAGCTACAGTAAAATGGAAATAGAGTAATGAATTTGGAAAGCTGTTAAGTGGTAACTCCATGTTTTACAGATGTAATCCTTTTTGACTTAGAGAAAAACCAAAAGTCAATAAATTACAATAAAAATTATCTAAGTATTAAACACTTTATAATCAATACTCTATTTAAATTCGAATTCAAATGCGTGCCGGAAATAGGAACTGACCACGATAAAATTAAACCTACTTAGGCTATTTACTTGACCTGGCATTCGGAAGGTAAACTCATTAAATGTAGATTTTATACCAGAAAGGAAATAAAGACGTCGTGTCGGGAAGGCGCGGTTGCGCTGTTCGTGTGACTCCATGAATACTTAAATAAGGGTCGGAATACTGGAGATGTATTTAGCTTTGTGTAAATTAGCAAGACAAATGCAAAACTTTAAAAAGCTTTACGCAGAAATGTTGTTTAAGTAATGCGAAGTGCATCGCTATTCGGTAACTGGCAATATCTTATGAATATTTCCAAGTTTAGCAATAAATTTGTGTTGGACCTCTGCGACTTTTTAAATTTTCTATCATGTTTTAAATTTAATATATTTGAGTACAGTTTTATGCCTTCACAACATTACAGCATTTTCCTGCGTTGACGCGCTTCCGAATGACTCTTTTTTCAAAACTAAGATCCTACTGTTCGTCTTTATATACTGTTAGCCACGCCCCCGCCAATTGCAGACTTCGCTTCATCTGGAAGCAAAACTATTTATTCTTGATTCAAACATATAAATGAATCACGCTATTTATTATACATTGTTTGTTAAACCCAGAAAGGTAATGTTAGGTTAGGTTAGGAGAGCCAGATGAGAGTTGCGTAACATGGGCCATGCAGTATTCCAGAAAGGTAATGTTAGGTTAGGTTAGGAGAGCCAGATGAGAGTTGCATAACATGGTCCATGCAGTATTCCAGAAAGGTAATGTTAGGTTAGGTTAGGAGAGCCAGATGTGAGCCGTTAGTGAGAACGGTAAAAAATAAAATAATTGACACAAAATCTCACCAAAAATTAGTTTTTAATGAACAAACTAGTCTGTTGTGAACTAGTTTGTTTACAAAAATCTAATTTTTGGTGAGATTTAGAGTCAGTTATTTTGTTTTTTACAGTTTTTCATAGCTATTTATTTGACCTCCATAGCTACGTGTCCTCCACTATAACTCCTCACGGTAAACGTTGTTTAGTCAAAAATATATTAATTTATATAATTTACAGAATAAAGTACCCAGTGTCTTACGACTAACTAAATATTTCGATGTCTTGAGGTATTATGACCACATACAGACAGTTTACAGTATTAATTCTCCATTAACATTTACTGAATGTTAGTGTATATAAAATCACTCATGTTGTTTTGATGTTACCTTTTATAACATTCTTGCTCCTTAACGACAACAACGTATTTGTCTTTGAAATAACTACTGTGTTTGAACTCCACTGACTGTTTTATACTATAGTATTATTTACTGCACCTCCCAGGCGTAAAAGTTGTGTATGCGTCAAACAGCCTCATTTCTAATAGTTTTGCTTTTATTTCAACTAAAGAGTACTAATTGTATTTACGAATAGAAATTTTACTTTCAATTTTAATAATGACTTTATCGCCGAAACGCGCTTTATCCTGTCAGCTTGATTGGACAGATAACTTGTTGCCGTATGCCGCAATGCAGGCCTTCAGTCTACAAAGAGTTAAATTACCTGAACAGGCCTATTGATTGTTCCTGCCGCATCTACTCCTAATTATACAAAATCCCCGTAGCTTTGTTGGCAAGAGACCTTCTCTTCTACCTCAGTTATACAGAATCATGAAATTCGCATTTATTATATTGGAAAATAAATTCCAGACATTTGCCTCGTAAAAATTATATCTGAAATAAAACAAATATGATCCACACAGAACAATAACTTCAAGTCACCAAGCTACGTGGTGAAATAAAGTGTTCCTTTGTTTAAGAAAACTGGAAATGTTATTTAACATTTATTGTGAAGTTTGCCGAATACAAGAGAGATGATAATTTATTTAAATCTACTATTCCCCCCTTTCGTTTGGTCCCACTTGAAACAGTCAAGCTGTGAAAATGAACGCTGGGTAAAAGGCAAACGGAAGTTCTTATATTTTTCTGAGAAATTGCAAACACAATGAGAGGTTGTGTAATGCTTAAAGCGCGTACGGGAAGAGTCAAAAGAACGCCCCTCAATGCAAAAAGTGTAATAAATTTCACTGGACCTTTTATAATTATAATTATTATATATTTGATCGAATTCGATAAAAACTAGGAGTGTTTAATTTAAGGTAATGTTGGTCGTTACTAAACTTCCCGGTCCTCTAATTTTGTCGTCTTCTTACTTTTACTCTAAAGTACTTTTTAAAAAAGAAAAGTTTGAATGTTGTATACTATAAGCAGTTATTAAACCTACGTAATAAAAACAAATTCTCTAAGTTACCCGAATTGTAGGTTTGAGTTTGCAGTATCACTGATGATGATGACTTTGCCATTAAAACGCGTCAGAGTGACTAAATAATTAATTAGTGAGTTTATGTACGTCTTTTATTTGTTATGAACACAGCTTCATAAGTTAAGCTCATATAATATTTGCTACTTAATAATTCCAAAACAAACACATTGTTTTATGAAGTAAAACTTCAGGAATAAGCGCACTATGTTTCACCGCATTTACTGTACATTCATGTTAAAATATATCTAAGTATCCAGTTTGGATATATTTGGTTATGAAAAAGAAATATTTAAATCTGTTCATGTATAGTGCGGAGAACGTAACCGTGCACTTAGCTTTGCGTGTACTACCACTTCTGGAAACATGTTACATATTGAGAATGTTCGATACATCTACAGATTTTGAATCCGATATGTCTACAAATATTTTAAGATAGGTTGTTATTTCATACCGCAAATTGTTTACCACAGAATTTATCTAATATCGACCGTCTCACGCAAGTTAGTGTTTTACAGTACTTATCATGTTTGTAGGAAAGTATTTATACTGACCCTCTACCTCCCTTCTCTCCTACTGCAATATCTCAAGGCCAAATGCACGGTTACGTGGTCCGCTCTATACTGAAAGAGTATAAGAAACGTACCTCAATGCAACCCGTGTGGTATATTTCACTGGATAGTTTATAATTTTAATTAATATCGTGCTTACTAAAAACTAGGAACGATCCTAATGAAGTGTGACATTGAAAGGTTTTAGGTAAGACAAAGGAGGATTAATTTTGATGTATTTTATGTAACAATGTTGAGTTTTATTAAACCGTATTGCGATATAATAAAACAAACAAGGATGTGGTATAGG
>JBAIZL010000399.1:130000-232500 GCA_036971475.1 Prosapia bicincta | reverse complement strand
ATTAGGATTGATTATAATCGATTAAGAATGGTAGGAACTGTAATAGAATACAAAAAGTGTGATCTATAATCGATTATCCTTAACTATAATCGAATACGAATGGTGTGAACTATAATCGATAACGAAATCAACAGCGCATAAGTTTCCTGTAGGAAAATCTGAACATGGAAGAGTGAGTCATGACATAGTCAAATATACAGTTATCTTTATATAAAAAATGTTATGATGGTTTTTCTGCGATTCAAACACTCAAAACGTTCTGCAGCGATTGGGGTCAAACTTTGACACGACATAGAAACCTCTTCGAGGATTGTTTTTATGTATTGTTTGCTTCATTACCATATATATATATATATATATATATATATATATATATATGACCGCGAAGAAAACCCTTTATTACTGTTAGCTGTGTATATTTATATAAATATGTATATACATTTTTAACTTTGCAACACTGTTTTCTTATATTTACTTCTCACTTTCACTATATGTACTCAAACAAGAATCTTACTTGGTATTTATTCGAGCTAACTTTCAAAGATTGATAGTATCTCCATTGTCGAGCATCAACTGACCGGAGGGTTTGTAGTAGATTGCCAGGTTTGTCGAATTTCCGTTGTCCCGTGGTGTACCGATATCGTTTTATTTTCGGATTCACTGCACTGTGCGAGTCTTTTAAGTTTGTATTGGGGTTAACATTGTCTATTAGGTTGAATAATTTATCATTTTTTGATTTTATTTGTATTTGCTCGTTTATGATATTATTTTTCATAAATTTGTAGTTGTTCCCAGAGGCCCTTTTGTACTTTTTTTTTATTAAGTGTATGTTTTATAATGTGGGGAAAGTGTGTTTGTTTTTGATGGCGTGTGTAGCTATGTTTGAGTTGTGAATGTGAGGTTTGATGTATGCATTGAGGTGTTCTTGTTATCTGTCTTTTAATTTCTTTTTTGTTTGGCCTATGTATATTTTATTACAGTCTGGGCATTCGATTTTATATATTCCGTTATTAAGTGTGGAACACGTGTTTTCCGGTTGGTTTATTTTATTGATTATGTTTCCTGTGTTTTTGTAAGCCTATGTTAATATTATTATTTTTTAGTAATTTAGATATTCCTTTTGTGTTGTATCCTGTGTATGTGAATGTGGTCCATTTTGTTGTTGATTGTAGTTGTTTTAATTTATTTAATATTTTAAATTCGAATTTATCAATAGTTTTTTTATTATATTCATTTTTTTGTGCTATTTGATATATTATTTGTTTTCCTTTGGCTTTTTTAAAATTTTTTATAGGTAGTCTTAGCATTCTGTATAAGAGTGAGTTGTAGGCAGCCATTTTATGTTGTGGTGGATTGTTACAGTAGTATGGTATTGTATTAATGGTTTGTGCGAGTTTCCTATAAATTGAGTATTCAATGTTACTTGTATTTCTGGTTATTGTTAGGTCTAGATAGTTTATTTTATTGTTTATTTCTTCTTCCAAGGTGAATTTTGTTAGGGTGAAAGTTATTTATTTCACTTAAGATGATAATATTTATTGCTTTATTTTGTGCGATTTATAATCCAACGTCAACATATCGTATCCAATGTCCGTTGGGGTCGTGTGTTTTTATGATTTGTGTGATTAATTAGTCAAAGTTTTGGACGTAAATTTCTGATATTATACTAGAGAGGGGTGATCCTATTGATAAGCCATCTATTTGTTTATTTATCTAATTATTAAATATGAAATAGTTTTGCTTTAGCATGGTCTTTAGGCATTTTGTAATTTGGTTTTTTTCTTTGGAGTTAGTCTTAAGATCATTTACTTTGTTTTTTATTATTTGGATGGTTTCGTTTATTGCTATATTAGAGTACATATTTGTGATATCAAATGATACAAATTTAGTGTTTATGTTATGTTTATTGTTTTTAGTCTGTCTGTTAACTTAATTGAGTTTTTTATGGTGTATTTATTTTCCAGTTTAAGTTAGTGTTTTAGGTTATAGGCGATTATTTTTGATATATTATAGGCAGGTGCATTTTTGTAATTTATTAGAGGTCTTATGGATTGTTGACTTTATGTATTTTGATGAGGGTGTTCATTATATAGGAATTTGATTTGTGTATTGTGTATTGGTAATATTTTTTTGTCTGAAAATTGTTATTGTTTTTTGCTAATTGTATGTATATGTATATATATATATATATATATATATATATATATATATATATATATATATATATATATATATATATATTAAAACAACATAGGTTATTCAAATACAAGAATATTTATTAATTTATATTCAAAGCTTTTCGTTCGTAAACAGTACCAACATCATCAGGAATGAAAATTGGTACTTTTTACCAACGAAAAGCTTTGGATATAAAATAATAAATATTCTTGTATTTGAATAACCTATTATGTTTTTAATTATTAAACAAGAAAACGTATTGTATATATATATATATATATATATATATATATATATATATATATATATATATATATATATATATTTACAGTTCGATATGTAGACAGATATTTATAAAACATTTAATAAATGTAATAAACTGATATCTCCAGTATGGACTGTATGTCAACAGTTATAACAACACTGACTTGTCAAAAGGAGTCAGTGACTATTTCTTAAGCTTCAGAAACAGTACAAAGCTCCTAGTAAAAGATATAAATAGTATTCAAAATATATTGGCGTAATATATATATATATAAATATTTATATATATATATAAATGGTGTGTTGGTTTGTGTACGCTTTAAAAACTCAAAACGTTCTGCAGCGATTAAGTTTAAATTTTGAGGTGACATACAATCCGCTTCAAAGATCTTTTATATTTTTCGTGGCAGTATCATATCCACTAGGACGAGGAAAAACGTTTAATTACGGTCAGCCGGTACCCGTAACTTTTCCATCTGGTGAAAGGAAGGGAATAGAGTAAAAAATTGAAGGTGTATTTTATATAATGAAGAGAGCTGTTTGATCACAACGCCAAAAATTAATTTTGGCAATTGTTATAAAATATCTGTAGTTGTATTAATAATAACGTTGTTACTAAAACAATGTCGGGATAACGTAAAATAAACAAAATTATTTAACGTAAAGTTTATTTAAACAATTTAGCGTTTTCAAATTTTAAATTTTAAAAATATCTAAAAGTTTTTTTAGAATGTATATTTACTGAGAGTATCGACGCTTTTCAGTTATGATAACTAACAAATAAAGTCAATATTGTACAAAGTTGTACTTCAAAGAGAATGGTTTTTTATTTATATAACAAATAACGAAGTTAGAGAACGGTTGTTATGAAAATAATGGCTTCTACAATTGCTGAAGAAACTCGTTAAAAGTTGGCGTAGGCTGGAAACAAAAAGTACGCGCTTGGCTTGTTACACAACGAGTGTTCATAACAAGCTGCAGGCTGCTGCATAACAACTGGAACGTAGCCGACCGGATGGTTACGAGCAAAACTCTCAAAATAGGTTAGGTTTTGTGGATGTGGAACTTGTTTGGTTTCGTAATTATTATGAACAGGTAAAAACGGTGCTAAACACAACACGGCTGTTACACTCTCCAAATGGGAAACATAATTAAAGCGGTTACACTAAGGCGAGTGCAGTACTGCCGCATGCACGTTGTACTCACGCAAACGTTCCGTAACTTACAACTAGAAAAGACATTCTTATTAAAAAACAAATAGATTAAACTCGAGAAAATTGAAATAAAATCACAACACAATATACAAATACTTAACTTAAGAAATGGGCTTTAACAAACATATGAAGGGTAATTATTTCTAGTGCAAGTACGAGTATATCCAATGCAACCTAGACTACAATATTTGAAGGTAACAATGCAGAAACAATTTTTACTTACTTATTATTCGTTATTTATCTTAATATCACCTTTTCGTCTTTGTAACTACCTCAGGGGTGTCCGAATATCTTTCGGTGGAAGTTAGTAGAAATAAAACTATCTGGAGATATTAGGAGTGTATAGTGAAAGTGATATATATATATATATATATATATATATACAAGCATTTGTATTTTAGTTTTCTTCATACATTGAAACTTTTCGCCGATTGATAGTATCAGCATTATCAAAATTTGCTACGTACTCTATAGTTCTCTGACTACATCTGGACTCAGAAATATAGAGTAATATATGAACTATATGCTGTGTTACATTGTTTTTCCTTCTAAAGATTTTCAAGACAATAATCAGTAAATAATATTCGAGCTGGCTTGTGAGTGAAAGTTATAATTAAAGAATAAAAATATGGTACAACTCACAAATATACAATTTTTTATTTCAACGACTAATTTGTCGTCATCCTCAGTGAAGATACACAAATCAAATTAACTAATATATATATATATATATATATATATATATATATATATTAAACATAACCTATAACGTTTTAACAAAAACTTTTATAAAAACTTTATAAAGTTTTTGTTACAACTTTATAGGTTATGTTAATTATATATATATTTTAGTTATTTTTGATTTGTGTATCTTCACTGAGGATGAGGACAAATTAGGCGTTGAAACGCGTATGAAATTAAAAATTGTATATTTGTGAGTTGTACCATATTTTTATTCTTTAATTATAATAATTAGTAAGTATATAGTTTGATATACTGTATCTATTAGGAACTAATATATAGTATTATATAAAAATCTAATGGTGTCTGTGTGGGTATTACTCAAACACGTAAAAAAAACTGAGCCCATTGAGATGAAATTTGGTATTTATTTTCAGTTCCAACTAAAACAGATAAAATTAACCGGACGACGAAGAAAGGCATCAGAAAAATGAAAAAAATGATGAAACTCTTGACCCAAAAGTTTACAATTTTGAAAAAATGTAATTCCCCACAAACGTGGTGCTAATAGTGTCAGTATAAATGCAAATTGTCCATCCCCAATACAATGCATATAAAATGAGTCGTAAAGAAGTCCTGAAGCTATTTTGACAATTATTGTTTGTTATTGCCCCGAAAGGATAATTTTATATACCTATGAAGTATCCAGGCAGGATAGATTTGGTTTTAAATTTATACGTTTAACCTAATGTACACGTGTGAGGCTGGACTAGAAATCACATGACGAAGTGTTACTCCGCGGAAGTAGACGTTTAATTAGGTAGAAGTGTATAAAATTACAACCAAATATCCTGACTGAACACTTTACAGATATATTTTAATATAGGCATATATTATTGTATAACATTACAACCAAATCTATCGTAACTGGATACTTTATAGGTAGGCCTATATTTAAATATATGTATACATAGTACGGCGCGCCGTTGTTACGCAGACGTAGTACTTCGTATCACTCCGCAATGAATTTTTTACCCAGCTTTAATTTGATAAAAATTTTATTTATTTCCCTAAGCGAGAGTTTTCATTATTTTCTCGTATCCCTGATGACTCTCTTGTAGCCCGGTATAATTCTTATCTCTATCGTACCGGGAACGGGAAATAAATACCTTAAATTTTAGATGGACATTCTTAGGGCCCCTGGTTTTCACATAAGCCTATTTTTATTTTGAAATTCCGTCAGGGCTCCGCCTCACTGACCTTCGAAACTCCCTTAAAGGTATGTTTCTAAACTATAGTTTGATATATTTATTGTGATTTAATTTCAGTAAATACAAATATAGATTAAATCAATACAAATACTCGTCAAGCCAGTACGAAAGACGGGTACTCTGCTAGTAATATATATAACTGAAAAGAGGAGTATGGTCGTATTTTGTTTCCAAGTGTTGGCTATCATTCATGAAACCGTTTGAAGTATATGTAGATATACTGCAGAAAGAATTGTTTTAGAGTAAACGGTGAAGTATCTCTCGGAGTGTTAAATCAGATCCGGACAGAGATATATGCAGGGAAGGTGAAACGGGAGACGTAAATCTGTATCAAGAATGGAGGAGCGACGCGTCTTGAGCGCTAATAGAAATAAATCTGGGCTGGCCTATTTGGCTGCAGCCAATGCTCTGACTGAAATTTATCTATGTTCTTGAGAAATGATAATATTGATAGTTGAAACAGAAATATTAATTGAAAAGGTATTTAAAAAATCTTTTCACAAAAACAGATATGTTACTTTACTACGAAAATGAGTGATTGTAAATAAAGCTATTTAAGAATAAATTTCCTGTTATTTACTACGAAAAATAATCGTTTGAATACAGATCGATATCTTGTGATTTTACTCAACCTCCAAAATTAGAATAGAATTTGCCACTGTCTCTCTGTAAAGTTTAAAGGATGAAAAATGGTAAAACATCAATAAAGAAGAAAAAGATGTTCAAAAGTAGAGAAAAATATTTAAAAAAAGTATCGTTGAAGTCAACCTCAAACCTATAACATCCGAAATTGGGTGACTAACGTCAGTCAAGAGCGGGAACTAGGTGGTATGAGCCACAGTAGGTGTTGTGACGTAAGCTGGCGCTAGGTCTTGGCGAGATACTATAGGCGGGGGTTGGGAGGAGATAAGGCGAAGATCGTTCTGCGAACATTTCCGCGATGTAGAGACATACATCACTTACTGTATTCCGTATTTTATTTCCCGGACGCCTTCACGAGAATCATGACAATAATTGACGCAACCCGCATGACGGCTGACAAGTTTTTTTTATCTAGGCTAGTACAGACGAACGGTCCGTTGCCGTGTAAATACCAAAACCAGTATGCAATATCCCGAATACTTTATGGCAAGGTCTGGATTCGTCATAGGTCAGCTTCTGGGACTAGACAAACACTGTAACTAGAGACGACGCTTTTTATTACTTTTCTAGAACGTCTCTGAGTCTGTAGAATCTTATGAAATAAGTGTTTCTGATTATCCAGCCAGCTTCTGATTAAGTCATTCGAAGTGGTACGGTCACATCTTTATATAATTTACATTGGCTCTACCTAAAGCCCAAGCTGTCAGTCTTAGATGTGAAATAAAAAAAAAAACCACGAGCTGGAGCGCAACCTTCCCCCCTAACCACTGAGAGCTAGTACAGAACAGGGATGTTTCCCTCGAAGTTTTTTTGCTTTAGTATACTTGTAGGTGGTTGTAATAAAAATGTAAATGAACGCAATATTGATCAATACTCGATGACACACAATATAAAACTATTTTGTTTGTGATTGTTCTCAAATGCTTGTGGTCGTACAAGCAAATTAGGTTCTAGGATGCCATTACTAAAATTTGAAATCAGTGGTAATCAAGTTTTAAAGTTTTGACGGCTTGGTAAAGATTTCATTGGCCTAAACTAATGACATGTTTTACTGCGTATATTGCATCCCAGTATACGAACGCAGTCTAAGACCAAATGATCGTCGTTAACAAAGGTTTTATAGGAAATAAAAATCTCCAGGCGTAACAAAACGTCGATGTGATGCAGTGACGCAAATAAATTGGTTTTCAAAGTTACGATGGGCTTTATTATCCGGAAGGTTTTATTGGAAAATCTCAATAATAGAGGCACCCTTCCGTGATAGAAGCCTGGTGTTAGCACAACATATATAAGTTTACTAAAATGTTTTCAATTTCTCCGGGGATACTTTAAAATGGGGTATATTGAAAGAGGTTTTTTTATTGTAATGTTTATGAGTTTTTTATTTTGCTATCTATCTATCTATCGATATATATATATATATATATATATATATATATAAATTGTAAACCACAATCATACAACATATGCTAGTTTAGATCCAACCAACTAAACTAAAAATAGATGCTGTTTATTTAAACTAACGTATGTTGTATGTTTGTCTTCATTCATTTCAGTGATGTTGGAACTATTGTATATCAAAATACATAAGAATATACAAATGGAAGATTTATTTAGCGTCATATACAGACGAAAAGCTTTTAATGTATATAACACTAAATAATTCTTCCATTTGTATATTATTATGTATATAAATATCGCAACACATATATATGTCTGTGACATATATAATATAATATGTCTCAATTTTACAACACACACACACACATACACACACACACACACACACACACACACACATATATATATATATATATATATATATATATATATATATAATAATAAATTAAAAATATTTCAAAAACAAGAATACTTTTAATGAATATATTTATTCAAAGCTTTTCGTGACGTGAAAGAAAGTGAAGACAATGGGATTTTCTATAAAAAATGCAGCTTTATAGAATTTAAATCAAGGATTTAGTAAAACTAGAATATAAAACATAATTTTACTGACCCTAGTCACGTCTTAATAGGGTCACGTGATGAGAATATCTGTCACTTCAGTAAATGTATTTTTTGTAAAAAGTGAAGGAAATAGTTACTACGAACATATTCAAGCAGTTTCCTTGAAATAAAGGGAAAGGAAAATGTCACTAGAGTGAATGTTTAGGACTATTTCTTGGAAGAAAAGTGAAAGGAAGAAACATGGGTCAGAAGAAGAACAAAGTGTTTCATGTTATTTGGGAACTGTACAGGATATAAGTAATGAAAAAAAGAGTCAGATGAAATCTGATTCAAAAAGTAAAAGTAAACTTAACATCGGTTCAAGTCGAAATAATATTTCTCCCACAGAATGGCGATACTGTTTATTTATACTGCTCACGTACGTAGTCTTGTAATTTGGTTTGAGGGAATGTATATAGAGCGAACTTTAAATGAGTTGTGTATGAGCCAATGCTAAAGTTTCTTCCAGTAGTAGCAGACATGTAGTGGTATATTTCTTTTAGTTTCATGACGTGCTGGGGGAATTTTCAGCGAAAATAATTTCCTTGTTTTACACAAAAATGTATAAATGAAAATTATATAAGAAAATGTCTTTAACACTGAAAACCAACTGCAACACCCAATCATAGCACACATTTTTAAACTAAGGGTACACATTGAAATTTTCACAAAAACTGTGGTTAAAGACTCTTTGAGTTATATAAAAATAACTCGCTAATCCATTTGGGAACCGGGAAGTGTGAAAGCAGAAATTCCAATTTTTCTCTTTGTTACAGTAGTAGATATTTCTACATGGATAGGTTTAGGATCAACGTATTTATATTAAGCAATAACTCATGCTATAGTTATCCATACTATCGTACTGTACATTCACTTCTGTACATCGCTGCCTGCGGAGCCAAACAATAGCGCTCTAAGCTCTATGATATCAGGCATCTGTAATGGGAATGGGTGCTTTAGAGCTAGGTAAATTTTCTTTTAAACAATATTCCATCATTCAGAGAAGATGTTGAGAAGGGCAACTTACTTTCCAGTCCATCAGCTAGGGAAGGGCAACTGGAGACCATAAATCCATTAGCCAGGAGAGGAAATATGATGAGGAAAGCATAAAGTCTATTGATAGAACTGTCGATATACTAAAGAAAGAGACAACAAACATAATTTACTTCTAGATTATTGTCCATTAGTCACAGAAGAAGATCTAACGCGGAAAAAGATAACAGGACGAAGGCCATTAGTCAAAGAAGGTGACATGGAGAAGACCGAAATAATTTTTCTGCCAGGTCAATGTCCATCAGCCGGAGAAGAAGCTCTGGACATAACAGTGATAATTTATTTTGACATTATAGGCAGTTAGTAGGTGAAAGAGTTCTGGAGAAGGCAAAAGCTAATATACTTTCAGGTGACTGTTTATTAGCCAGAGAAGAAGATATGGATAAGGCAATGATAATTTATCTTAGAATCATTACCCAGTAGTCAGAGAAGATTTGTGCAGGATCTCATTTAGGCATTGTTCATCAACCAGTGAAAGAGATTTGGAAAGGACCTGGGTAATTTATATATCGGCTTTGTCTATCGTCCAAAGAATACGTTTTGGATATTACCAGAATACTTTTAGGCCATTATCAGTCAGTCAGGCAGAAAAATGAAATCAAGAAGGCAATTATAATTTACCTTACACACAATTTTAATCATACATTCTGTTTTTAGGTTCCTCAAATCAAGAGATATTTTCACAGAGATTTGTTTTCGGGACATCCCTAAATGGTTTAATTTAAGATCACTGCATCCCAACACACATAGAAACAAACATTTCTCTATTTATTATCTCTAGAGTTTGTCAGTATTTGTGTGAACTGTTCAAGGATGATTCTCTGCTTGAGTAATACCAATAGAAACCTGTATATAAATAACCTATTAAAATGCAAAGAAGTTTTATGAGACAAAATCGAAGTCGATATTGGTTTGAATATCTCAAGTAGAAGAAAAGCTGATTATAGTAAAATGTAGTATATTCGAAAAATAATATTCTGAAGACGGAAGCTCGACAGATTACTGGCAAAACATCAGAACAGAGAGATCATGTAAGAACATTTGCGTAAATCGTTGTAAAAGCTTATACGTATACATTTATAGGTTCAAAACGGATTTTAATATTGGACATTGGTATTGACCCAGCTCTTCTACTCTAGTTGTCTAGCCCGTAGTGACCTTCTAATGAGTACTCTTGGAAGTTTGCCAAAAAGTATCGCCTTTACATTGTACGTATTACGTCAAACATTCATTTTGTTAGTTTACCATTACCAAGCGGTAACATAATATGTGTGTGTGTGTGTGTGTGAGTGTGTTGCAACGAACCCTCCCTCCCAACTACGTCGCTAACACTTTCTTCCGCGCGCACATAACCACCTGGCAACTATCTAATATGCTCATAAACGCATGCAATGACACGCCGACCTGACGTGTTGTTCTTAAAAACCCCCTAATGTTGATTAATAGTGTGAGGGCTATATAGTCATATCTGTCAGTATTTTGTCAGCTGAAAAGATACATATTAGCATTAACAATCATTACATACATTAAATCTTACCATGTGCTATTATTACCAGGTGATCCAGGTTGGCCCGTGCAAAATATGATCCTGCTTAATTTTACCTTTTTATAGGCTCCTGTGTTACACTTAACCAGCATTTGCCAGTGATATACGACCCTGAACTTTGATTTAAAAACCAACTATTTTCGGATATAGCTCAAATATTTAAAATAATTTACTTTCATGAGTAACTCTCTTGTTGTAACATTTGGCTTTATTTTATTTAATTTACTGTATTATGAACTTAACCACACTTGATATTTAACTTTGCAAAATTTCATTTACTAGTTGGGAAAAACTTTAAAGTTTTTTTATTCATTTATTAACACAAGATGTTTTTTAATAAATTAAGAAGATTTTGTATATTATTTTTAATGATACAAGAAAATAACAAAATTTAACAAAACTTTTAAACTTTTTTCATTTCTTCAGCTTTTATCATAATGCAAACAATATATATAGCCTTACATATTTAATTAAATAAAAGTGTTTTACATATATTTTATTTATATGATTAATTTCATATTTATTTCTTGAAACATAAATTAATGTGTAATCTTGAATTTCACAGTATATCTCATTTTGAATCTTTCCATAAATTTTAAATCAGGAGTTAATTTATCTTAAGTGTTATCATAACATTCTGTGACATTAATAATTAGTTAAATATTTCCAAATCATTTACTACTTATTACATGAAATTATTTATAAGATTTATTATTCTAAATTATTCAAACTTTTTTAATAAATATTTTCTCTTTTGATGTTACTGAAAATGACGAAGTTTATAGCCGAAACCATTTTAAAAATTTACATAATTATTCTTTCATTGGTTCCTTTCAAATTAAGCTGGTCTAGAAACTATAAAACGAACTTCGAATAATTTATATGTTAAATTATTTCTCTTTTTGAAATCTGATTTAATTCCATTAGTTCAACTACTTTACACAATTCAAATATGACATATTAGACATTAGAAAAATGTTTTACTTTTAAAAAATATTATTTAACAAGTTTATTAAGAGTGAAGCCATTGATTATTTTGATAAAATTTTAACCTAGTGATTTCTAAAAAGTTGATTAAAATTTTAACTTATAAATTTGACATAAAAAAATCACTTGCCCAAGTCGTCACTTCCCGTCATCCCTGGTTTCTGGTCCTTGGATCTTGCTAAGGAAGATGTCTTCTTTATTCTCCCTGGATCCTTTCGAGTTCTAGGACAGCGACATCTTGGCAAGTTGTAGCGATTGAGTTACATTTTATGCGAAACCTAAGTACCGACTGCCGAGTCCCGCTTTATAACTGGCCTTAGAAGAATTACGATAGAAATGTTCCAGTAGCCGCCATCTGGTCCGTCGACTGTGTTGCCTAGCTCTAAGCCGGCATAATCTCCCCCGGCAATTCTTCAAAATTATTTTTTTCGGACCCCCGATAACGCCGTACGTTACCGTTTATATTGCTGCTCGTAACATCCCCCTCCAGCCGTTTGGTCATATGATTTTATCGGCCTGTCTTCTTGTCGAAGTCTGTCACCAGGCGGCTTGATTTAACTAGCCTGAAGGCCCCTTATCGTTCTTTTAATTTCTAAATGCCCATTTTATTAAATTTCGCTCTAACGTTTTCCTTAATAAAGTTTTAAGGTTTGTTATTTCACTATTTAGTTTTTTACACTTTGCTCGTTATTTAGAAATGTCAATGGTGTTTGTAGGTGGTCTGGTTCAGTAGTTCGTACTTTTTTAGTTATTCTATTTCACTTAATTGTCAGCACTGCACTCCCGGTTGGTCAAATTCATTTCCTAATTACAATTTTTTATTACTGACAATAAAATGTTGGTTTTTCACTTTTTAATTATATGCTTTGCTGTACTTAAATTTTAATATAAAAATTTTAACATTTTCTTTGCACAATTTTCATTGTGAAATTCAAATAAATACAAAATATTAATTTCTTTAGATTGTACGGGCAATCTGTCCGTTGCAGTGTGTGTGTGTGTGTGTGTGTGTGTCGTTTTACTTAAAGATGTAGCAACGTGCAACTCTTATTACCCGAAACCACTTAAAAGTAATTAAAGTTTTAAGATAGGTAATCAAGTTACCCTTGTAAACTTTTGGCCTTGTAATGTTTTGGCTGGATAAACTTTATACTTTTAAAGTTTCTTTATAAACCCTATAAAGAGTATCGTCTACCAGTCTCGTATCAGGTAGCGATGACTAAATTTCACTCATTCCTAAAAGTTTGAGCCTACATCAATTTCTGAAATTATTGATTGCTAAGCTAGGTAATAAATGTTAAATTATTGGTTTATTATGATTAAACGCAAAAAACATAAAAACAATAGAAAAAATCAAGCATTAAACTCTTACGAAAATTACTCGTTGACTAGCCATATTTGCAGCTATGCATGTTAAAATATTTAGAGTATCAAATTTAATGGCTAGGCATGTCTCAAAATATAATGCCTTAAATAATTCTTAAAAATGTTTATTACTTTTAGAACATGACAAAAAAACTTCATTGAAATCTCGTACATGCGCAATATTTGTATATTCTAATCACAGCACATAAAAGACAATATGTTTTGTTTATATTTCATTAACAAGTAATAAAAAATATAAAAAATTGTATCATTCTATCAAAACTACCTGTAGTAGGCCTATGCCAGAATGTTGTGAGTTTTTTGCCATTATCCTTCATTGAAGAGACTTAAATATAAATATGAGTAAAATTTACTCATAGAAATTCTTACTAGTAAACGTATACTTGAGAAAAATTTTCACACACTCAGTGACTTATAGGAATGAGTAAATATTTATTTTACACACGTAAAATTTTCTAAACAAAGTATTGATGAGTAGTTTTGATTTAGTATGGTTCAGAAATTACCAAGTAAAATGGGAATAAGATACCTAATCAGTGTTTACACCACGGATACTAAGTATTCACTGATTTTTGGCACATTATCTAGAAGTGCCGTAAGGCAGTCCAATCTGTTTGGAAAATATCTTTATATATAAACAGCATTTTGTAAAAATGACGCATAGTTGTCCTTTTATGGTTAAAACGGAGCTCATTGAAATATAGCGAAACTATATCCTGTTAGATAGGTGGATTATAGAGTAGTAATAAATAAAGTTTTTCAAGATAAAAAGTACGATTTAAGTTTTAAAAATGGAGTCATTTCGAAACTCGTCAACAGAGAAAAATATCGTAGTGTTGAGAAATGCAGAAAAATGTATTCAAATATATATTTTCTAAGATAAGCTAATAGGTTGAACCGTGAGTGACCTTCATTTTGTGATGTTTGATCAGAGCTTATCAAGCGGTTACTGATTTTGCTCGTATATTTGTTGCATTACCGGAACAAGATGAAATGAGTTCAGAAGCTGGAAAGTTTACGTTAAGATACTTTGTGACTTCCTTAAAAACCTAACTTATATTTTATAGCTATGTAATACAGCTCTATATTAATGTGGCTCGACATAGAGTTATGTTTTTTATGCTATCACTTAAGATTTTATGATTCTAGAGTAAGAATATTTAGTTTTTTTTTCAAAATAATGAATTTTGGGATATCTTTCTTAAGTTTATTTACTTTTTCTTTCTTCCGAAGATCACTCTTGTAGCTGCTTGTAGACGCAGAAAGGCAATCAGTGTTAGCAGATTTAGCGTAACCCAGGGTGCACCACTAGAAGGCCCACTAACTTTATACAGGATCGGCCTATTGGAAGATATTCTGCCATAAAGGCAGAATGGACAGCGAACCCCTAATTCCTTGTCCAGGTCTTGCTGGATCCCTTGAGAACCCCATTGGCTGTTACTGGGGGGCTGTCGAATGGCTTTTATGACAAGAACGAGTATTGGCTAAACTAACTAGTTTATTAATTTTATCAGTGTTTCTTACAGCCTTCGATAAAGTTAGTTAAATTTTTATTTCAATACCATTCAAACGCTTTGCCATTCTTTTAGGCTTTTTAAAGCAAAGAAATTGACTGATCATGAAATATTTTATAGTGTTTTTGGTGTTAACGTTCTGTGATGTCGTGTGGGAGCAGCTGGTGAGTGATGCGAGCGAAGGAAAACGATCGACTTGGCACATATTGTTCAGAGCTCAGTGAGTTATTGAAGTTAATTTCACTACACCAGCTCTTCCTAATTAAACGGCGGTTATTTACAATGAATGGAGTGAAAAATCAATTGCCATAAATCTCGGCGCCCTCTTCACCGCACTACAGGCCTGGCTTTGTTTCTCTTTGCCTAATTTATTTTAGGTTATTTAGGGCTGACGGTTGTCTATCAACCAATTAAATAGAATTGGTAAGCTAATATGAGTGTTTAAGAAATAGAATATTTTATAGAATTTCGAACAGCTTAGACAGTTTATTATTTTATTTTACAAAACATAGCGTGGTTTAACAAATTGCTTTGTATAACCTTCTAAACACAAATGTTCTCATCCTCTCTAAAATTTAATATACAAGAATGACACAACTGAAATAAAATGAACTGCAAAATTGATTTTGTATATATTTTATTCTTTCATTGACAAATTCTTATCATTTAAACTCTGGAATTATACATGTTAATTATTATATTAGGTTTGAATATCTTTTTAAGACGAACTAGTATAATATTTTGTTCAAGAGCTAGTTTCGATTTTATTTTAAAAAATTAGATGTTGGAAAATTTGCATTTAGTAAATGTTCTATTGAAGTACTGTTATACTTTATTTTATTTTTAAAATAACATTTGGAATGTATAGAAACGTAAATTCTTTCCAAAGTTCCTTGTGAAATGGTTTTCATGACTTGCTAAAGGTTCTAGCTTTACGGTAATAATGTTTGTTATTATACCGACCACACACTAGTAGGGAATGTATAGAAACGTAAATTCCGTCCAAAGTTCCTTGTGAAATGGTTTTCATGACTTGCTAAAGGTTCTAGCTTTACGGTAATAATGTTTGTTATTATACCGACCACACACTAGTAGGGAATGTATAGAAACGTAAATTCCTTCCAAAGTTCCTTGTGAAATGCTTTTCATGACTTGCTAAAGGTTCTAGCTTTACGGTAATAATGTTTGTTATTATACCGACCACACACTAGTAGGGAATGTATAGAAACGTAAATTCCGTCCAAAGTTCCTTGTGAAATGGTTTTCATGACTTGCTAAAGGTTCTAGCTTTACGGTAATAATGTTTGTTATTATACCGACCACACACTAGTAGGGAATGTATAGAAACGTAAATTCCGTCAAAAGTTCCTTGTGAAATGGTTTTCATGACTTGCTAAAGGTTCTAGCTTTACGGTAATAATGTTTGGTATTATACCGACCACACACTAGTAGGGAATGTATAGAAACATAAATTCCGTCCAAAGTTCCTTGTGAAATGGTTTTCATGACTTGCTAAAGGTTCTAGCTTTGCGGTAATAATGTTTGTTACTATACCGACCACACACTAGTAGGGAATGTATAGAAACGTAAATTCCGTCCAAAGTTCCTTGTGAAATGGTTTTCATGACTTGCTAAAGGTTCTAGCTTTACGGTAATAATGTTTGTTATTATACCGACCACACACTAGTAGGGAATGTATAGAAACGTAAATTCCGTCCAAAGTTCCTTGTGAAATGGTTTTCATGACTTGCTAAAGGTTCTAGCTTTACGGTAATAATGTTTGTTATTATACCGACCACACACTAGTAGGGAATGTATAGAAACGTAAATTCCGTCCAAAGTTCCTTGTGAAATGGTTTTCATGACTTGCTAAAGGTTCTAGCTATACGGTAATGATGTTTGTTATTATACCGACCACACACTAGTAGGGAATGTATAGAAACGTAAATTCCGTCCAAAGTTCCTTGTGAAATGGTTTTCATGACTTGCTAAAGGTTCTAGCTTTACGGTAATGATGTTTGTTATTATACCGACCACACACTAGTAGGGAATGTATAGAAACGTAAATTCCGTCCAAAGTTCCTTGTGAAATGGTTTTCATGACTTGCTAAAGGTTCTAGCTTTACGGTAATAATGTTTGTTATTATACCGACCACACACTAGTAGGGAATGTATAGAAACGTAAATTCCGTCCAAAGTTCCTTGTGAAATGGTTTTCATGACTTGCTAAAGGTTCTAGCTTTACGGTAATAATATTTGTTATTATACCGACCACACACTAGTAGGGAATGTATAGAAACGTAAATTCCGTCCAAAGTTCCTTGTGAAATGGTTTTCATGACTTGCTAAAGGTTCTAGCTTTACGGTAATAATGTTTGTTATTATACCGATCACACACTAGTAGGGAATGTATTATTATTTACAGGTTTTTTACAATGTTTTACATTTTAACCTAAGTCTAATGAAATACAGTTTTTAATTTTGTTTTTCCATTCATCCCTATCTGTCCACAAGTTTTCTGGTATATCCCATTTGATTAAAGATGAACTAATTTCCTGTATCCACGTTTTCGATGGTCTTCCCCTTCGTCTTCTCCCTGGTGGTGTCCATTCCAACAACATCTTTGGTAGTCTTTCATCATTCATCCTTTTCGTATGTCCATACCAAATTAACTGTTTTTGTTCTACAAAATCTGTAATTAAATTTTGTACTTCCATTCTATCTCTAATTATTTGATTTCGGATCTTATCCAATCTTGATATTCTCGCAGAACGTCTCCAAAAGTCCATCTCAGTTGCCAATAATTTCTTTGTCAATGTTGATTTCAATATCCAAACGTCTGATCCATATGTCATTATGCTTCGTACTATTGTATTAAAAATTCTTGTTTTTGTTTGATTAGTTATATGTTTATCCCATAAAATTCCATTTAACATTGAAATTGTTGTTCTTCCCAAATTTATTTTCGATCCAATTTCTTTATCTTGTTTCCCATCATTTGTAATTTTCATTCCCAAATACTTACATTCCTCAACATGTGATATTCTTTTAATATTTTCTTCTTCTATTATTAAGTCTTTACTTTTTTCTCCTATGACCATGTATTTAGTTTTATTCATATTAACATTCAATCCCCATAGTTTGTATTCTCCTATTATCTTTCGAGTCATATATTCAATGTCTTCATAATCTTGAGCTAAAATCAATTGGTCATCTGCAAATTGTAAAGAATAAATTGTGATATTGTTTACTGGGATTCCCATTCCTTTGCATTTATTCTTCCAATTTTTCAAAACCTTTTCTGTATAAATTTTATATAATGTGGGTGACAGACAGCATCCTTGGCGTAATCCTTTTGTTACTTCAAAACCTGTTGACAGATTGTTTCCTATTTTTATTTTGGAAATAGAATTTTTATATAAATTTTGAATTGCCTTGATTATAGTTTGACTTATAGCATTTGACTTTAACACTTCCCATAACTTTGATAATGGTACATTATCATAAGCTTTTTCTATATCTATAAATACTAAATGGAGAGGTTGTAAACGAATTACTTTCTTTTCAATTATTTGTTCTAAGCAGAATAAGTGATCTATCGTTGATCTTCCTCTTCTAAAACCTGCCTGTTCCTCAGCCTCCATATCCTTGTATTCATTTTCTAAATATTGCTTAATTATTTTTCCATAAATTCTGCTCAATGTATTTGTAACTGTTATTCCTCTATAGTTTTCACATTGCTTCTTATTACCTTTCTTATGTAATGTGGATATATAGCCTATTTTCCACTCTTCTGGTGTCTCTTCTCCATTCAAACATTTTTCAAAGAGTTCCTTCAAATTTGCAAATAATTTACTTGTACCATACTTTAATAGTTCGGCTGGAATTCCTCCAGGTCCTGAAGCTCTTCCATTTTTCATAGATTTTATTGCCTGTATCACTATTTCCATATCCAAATTTAGATAGGTATTATTTACTGTTTCTGGTATTTCATTTTGATTTTCTTCCAAATGTTCTTCTCTGCATTCTGTTAATAAGTTTTTAAAATATTCCTCCCACGTTTGAAAATCAATATATGTCATTTGTTGTGACTCCTTAGAGTTTTTTCTTAATGTTTTCAAAGTTTTCCAAGCTTCTGTACTTCTTTTCCCTCCAATAAAAGATTCTATCTTTTGGCATGATTGTTCCCAACTTCTGTTTTTTGATTCTGCAACCATTCTTCTAATTTTTGCTTGTTGTGCATTAAGTTCTATTTTATCATCAATTTTCTTTGTATTTAACCATTTTAAATATTTCTCTTTTTTAATCTTCACTTCTTTTTTAATTTCTTCATCCCAATAATAAAACGTATTCTTTTTATCTTTAATATCAATTTCACCTAAAGCTTCTTTTGCTGATTCATGTATTACTTTTGAAATATATTGGTATTGTTTTTCTGTTGTATCCCAATGAGTTTCTGTTAATTTTTCATCTAACCTCTTCCTATATAAGTATACAGTACTCTCATTTTCCAAACTCTGTAAATTATATTTAGGAAGATTCAATTTGATACCCTTTTCAACATATTGTTCTTTTTCTTTATCTTTATTGTTTAATTTTTTAAATGGAAATAATATTTTAGAATTGACTATAAAATGATCACTAAGTTTCACACCTCTGTATACTCTAACATCTTGTATTTTTAGTTTTGTTTTCTGTTTTACTATAATATAATCAATTATTGATTTCTGCTGCATTGTTTCTCTATACCAAGTATATTTATGTATTTCTTTATGTTGGTAAAAACCATTCAAGACTTTCAAGGAGTTTTGTTCACAAATGTCTATTAATCTGCTTCCATTTTCATTTACAATATTTTCTCCAAATGGTCCAATTATTTTGTTTCCAATCTGTCTTCCAGTTCTACTATTGAAGTCTCCTGCAAGAATAACTTCTCTTGTATTTCCAATTTCCTCTATTATTCCGTTCAATTTATTGAAAAATTCATCTTTCTTACATAACAAAACATCTTCATTTATAGCATACACTCCTAATATTACCAATTTGTATCCATGAAAATTCATATTAATTCTGATTAGGTTTTCGTCAATTGGTTGCCAGTTAGTGACATAAGTTTTTAATTTTTTCCTTATTAATACAGAGATTCCACGTTTTGCTCTTTGATGCTTCTGTACACCACTGTAAAAATGTATGAATGATCCCTTAATTTCGCTGCCATTTCCTTTTTTTTTAGTTTCAGATAAGACAATAATATCTTGTTTTCTGATTTCTAATTCTTTAATCACTTCTTCAAATTTATTATTTAAACCTTGAATATTCCACGTTCCAATATTCATTGTCCGTTTCCATAGCTTTTGTCGTATTCCTTTAAATCCATCCGGCTGTATTCTATTAGACTTTTTAACATTTTAGGTTTTTTATATGAATGGGGAGTTGGCCCATTGCATAACCCCCAACCTGGAGGACCAGGTAATTTATTTTCAAGGTTGTCTTCCTTTAGCCTTTGATAAACCAATATCTCCCTACAAGGCAGCAGTGTTAGTTTTGGTCCGCCCCGAGTATTTTATTTCCTCGGTACCCACCATATCTGGTGAGCTTTCCCTTATCCGCCACCTAGGGAGGCGCCCGATGGGAGACTAACAACTCCACACGAGAGGGAATGTATAGAAACGTAAATTCCGTCCAAAGTTCCTTGTGAAATGGTTTTCATGACTTGCTAAAGGTTTTAGCTTTACGGTAATAATGTTTGTTATTATACCGACCACACACTAGTAGGGAATGTATAGAAACGTAAATTCCTTCCAAAGTTTCTTGTGAAATGGTTTTCATGACTTGCTAAAGGTTCTAGCTTTACGGTAATAATATTTGGTGTTATACCGACCACACACTAGTAGGGAATGTATAGAAACGTAAATTCCGTCCAAAGTTCCTTGTGAAATGGTTTTCATGACTTGCTAAAGGTTCTAGCTTTACGGTAATAATGTTTGTTATTATACCGACCACACACTAGTAGGGAATGCACAGAAACGTAAATTCCGTCCAAAGTTCCTTGTGAAATGGTTTTCATGACTTGCTAAAGTTCTAGCTTTACGGTAATAATGTTTGTTATTATACCGACCACACACTAGTAGGGAATGTATATAAACGTAAATTCCGTCCAAAGTTCCTTGTGAAATGGTTTTCATGACTTGCTAAAGGTTCTAGCTTTACGGTAATAATGTTTGTTATTATACCGACCACACACTAGTAGGGAATGTATAGAAACGTAAATTCCGTCCAAAGTTCCTTGTGAAATGGTTTTCATGACTTGCTAAAGGTTCTAGCTTTACGGTAATAATGTTTGTTATTATACCGACCACACACTAGTAGGGAATGTATATAAACGTAAATTCCGTCCAAAGTTCCTTGTGAAATGGTTTTCATGACTTGCTAAAGGTTCTAGCTTTACGGTAATAATGTTTGTTATTATACCGACCACACACTAGTAGGGAATGTATAGAAACGTAAATTCCGTCCGAAGTTCCTTGTGAAATGGTTTTCATGACTTGCTAAAGGTTCTAGCTTTACGGTAATAATGTTTGGTATTATACCGACCACACACTAGTAGGGAACGTAGGACATTACGGAATGAAAATATACGTAAATATAACTTTACATTAAACTGTTACAAAAGTACCCACAAATATTTTCTGGACAAGAACAAAGTAATCTAAGTCAAACCATGAAGTAGTTTAAACTTACCTTGAAGTTATATACAAATATAACCTTATTTTTTAAACGTGCTCATCTATAAACTATTTGTTTAGGGATTATTGCGCTATTCTATGCAACATTACTAGGAATATATATCTGTAAAAATAAAGTAAAATATACCCACGAAGTATCCACTTAGGATAGATTTGGTTGTAATTTTATACAACATTATATATTCTTATATTAAAATATACGTATGAAATATCCAACTAGCGTAGATTTAATTGTGATTAATGTAAAGTTTCAATGTAAAAGTTTATTAGGTATATTTTTATTCTGTAATGTCCTACATTCCCCATAGGTGTGTGGTCGGTATAATGTAAAGTTTCAATGTAAAAGTTTATTAAGTATATTTTTATTCTGTAATGTCCTACGTTCCCCATAGGTGTGTGGTCGGTATAATGTAAAGTTTCAATGTAAAAGTTTATTAGGCATATTTTTATTCTGTAATGTCCTACATTCCCCATAGGTGTGTGGTCGGTATAATGTAAAGTTTCAATGTAAAAGTTTATTAAGTATATTTTTATTCTGTAATGTCCTACATTCCCCATAGGTGTGTGGTCGGTATAATGTAAAGTTTTAATGTAAAAGTTTATTAAGTCTATTTTTATTCTGTAATGTCCTACATTCCCCATAGGTGTGTGGTCGGTATAATGTAAAGTTTTAATGTAAAAGTTTATTAAGTATATTTTTATTCTGTAATGTCCTACATTCCCCATAGGTGTGTGGTCGGTATAATGTAAAGTTTCAATGTAAAAGTTTAATAAGTATATTTTTATTCTGTAATGTCCTACGTTCCCCATAGGTGTGTGGTCGGTATAAGTACCTTTATTTCTAGAAGTAAATGGTCCGGACACAATATTTATTTACTGCAAGCTTAAGACATTTAGTATTCTAATTTAGTTTATTTGATACTTTATTCCATTTTAAATCGTAAATAATTTTAGAATTAAAAAAGTTTGATCTCAAGAAATAAAAGGTTGTATTAAAAAAGCTCTTGATCTTCGCACATTTCCTCTAAGCAGAGCAGAGGTTGCAAACACAAGGGAAAAGTCTCGAGATATTTTTGTACCTGAATTTTTATTACTGAAATAATTACGAAACGGCCACCAACGTAATGTTTTTAAAATTATCGATAACCTAGGCACTTACAAGGAGACAACTAGAATTGAACTGAAATGAATTTGTTTTGGTATGTAACAAACATATTGTATCATTTTCGATAGTTCAAGTACACCTTAAAAATTACAGACTCACCTGGACGTACTACTGTTTTAAGGTTCTACAATTTGTCTTTATGAAACTTCGAAGAAGGCTGGATCTAGGATTTTGCAGGACTGCCTGTAAGAGCATGTAAAATCGTAGAAGCAAAATAAATTTGAATACTTTAAAAAACCTTCGCCCGTCTAAAGGATGCTTTCAAATGTTGGATAAAGTAAAATAGTATTGTAATGTATGCAAAACGAGAAAATGGCGCCCCATATTGATGTGGACATCGTCCGAAGCAGCTATAATTTCTCTTGCTGCTTGTAGCTATGCTACAGTTAAGTTATTACTAAGTTACAGCTAAGATAGAACTTGGTGCCCAAGATGTAAGAAGGGTGGGAATAGTCTATCTTGCAAACATTGTTCTTTACTTATCCGGTGAATCACAGGTTTCATGACCGGAAGGGTTATCGAGCCATTGTCATTAAATTGCATATAACGTGTTCTTCAAGATTTACTACTGTCTTCTAAGCAAAGGCAATGTTTTTGACCAAGGTTATTACAGTTTTACATCGATCCTTAAATTGCCAACTAGGCTCGAACTGGTTGTATGTAGTGAAACGTATACGTATAGTTTAGGAGACCAATAAGGACCTCATCAAAATTCTGTAGTGTTGTTTTGATCATCATTTAGTAGTAATGAAATGCCCAATGAACGATTTAAAGAAAATAAGACTAACAGGGTGCTGTGCGAAGTTTTGATGTTTCGAATGCTCAATAGAACAAAAAGTAATAGAGACATCATTGTAATTTATTTTTCCCTGTAAAATACATTTATGAATATTTTAATTACATAGTTTTAAAAATGACTGGTGAAATGATGGCCCTTGTTATTACTTTGAGTTACCGGATCTCTGAAATTCCATTAAAGCATATCGACAGGTATGTTTGCGATGCAATGGCATATGCTGTTCTTCAAATGTTGTAGGTTCCTTTGATATTCATGGTAAATATTTACTTCAGATAACTCGTTTAGAAAAATAACATTGAGCCAAATCGGTGCCACACAGAGCCAAACGTACTAATGCAGATATTGAAGGGTGAAAGAAATATAAATTACAATTATGAATAAGAATATCGGAAGCAAAGTCTAATAAACAAACAATGTACAAATCATAAAGGGGATTTTAAAGCAATTGTAGGACTACAATGAACAACAATTAGCCTTGTAATGTTTTTATGCGGTAAGCTAGCCAAAACAAATATAATTTCAAAAATATCTTATTAATTTTTTATTATTGTTATTAAATGGTTAGTAATTGTGATTTTTAGGTCTTTATACAGATTGTTTTTTTAGGTGTACTATTTAACTTTTGAGAATGGAATTATTCCGAAATGCGTCAACAAACAAAAATATTTGAATGCAAGGAAAGGCAAAGAGGTATACTCAAATGTATACAAATAATTCTAACAGAAATGAAGAATAGCGTATTAGGAATTGTTTTTGAGAAAAAAAGTAAACAACTTTGATTTCCAGTTACTCACTTCTGCTTACAGAACTATAAATACAGTGAACTCTTTATAATCCGGCCCATCCAGTAATCCGGCGTTTTCGTCAAGGACAGAAGATGTAGACATAATCAAAATGTAAATATAACACGTATATTTTTCACTGCATATCGATGTCAGTGACTGAGTGACCTTCACGCCGCTCGGTTATTGTTGTGTCGCTCGTGATATACAAACAGTTTCAAGCCGTATGTTGTTGCAGTAGTTATGTACAGTGACTGTTACTGAAAGGGAAGTGTACAATGTCGTTGCAGTGTAAACGAAAACATAAGACTTTAATTTTAGTTGAAAAAAAAAGATTTTGGACTAACTGAAGAAGGAAGATAGAGTGGTCACAAGTGCTATAAATCGTGGGATAGGACGCATTTCCCAGTAATCCGACGTTCTCAGTAGTCCGACCGTATCCCAGCATCATATCTGCCAGATTAGTGGGATTTTACTGTATTCAATGCAATCATGTTGGAACGTCGAGTTATTAGACGTCAGGATTTGATACGTTAAAGTTTGAATTTATATTTAAATTACCAAATATATTTTCTTGTTTATCTGTTTAAAAATATATATAAAAATGTTATAAATATCTACACATTATACATATATTATACATATAAACATTGGTCTCTTTTATGAACATCTGATAGGATTTTTTATATTAGGCATTTATCCCTTTAAGTTAATCGCTTTGATACACAATATATTTCCATGGAAACAATGCGGTTAGCCAGGAATGAACGCTGCCAGGCTGCACAACGCGCTTTAGCGTAATCTCTGACGCAAATTACAGCAACGTCGTTACGCACTGTTAACCCCCTCTATTCAACCCCTCTATTCAGCAACCAATGAGCGATATTGTTTTATCCAATTTAATGGCTTAACAGCGGGGAAATACTCATTATTTAATTTACCACTTCCCATTAAACAGTAGAATGTTTTTCCACCGAAGCAGCTACGTTTCATACCAGTTCAACACTTACATTGGAAATATACGGAGATAAAGTCATGGATTGATGGTTCGTCTACACCATACCTAATGCACACCCAAGTACCACTCGCTTTTACTTTAAGGGTAGGTTTACCGATTGTAACCATGAGTTACTTTCCATAATTTTTATAAATTGTTTACTATAAAATATAAAACGTATTTATAAAAAATGGTAAATATAAATACGAGAGCCATTTGATAATTAAAGAGACCCAAAGATGGCGGTTAGTACAAGTTAAATACCTTTAGGGTTTTAAGGCGAATCATTGGTATAAGTTTTATTCAACTGATGGCTATTTAAAATTACTCTGTTCATAACTTCAAAATAAGTATTCGATGACAGGTCGTCTTGAAAACACAACTTTGGTTGAACAACGTTCTGTGATTCGTTTTTTGATTTCTGAAGGCAAAAAACAAGTCAATCCCAACCTGTGGTACGCGTACCCCCAGTGGTACGTAGAAGCCTGTGGGGTGGTACGCGAAAATAATACTAGTAATGGCGGACATCAATATTTCACATTTTAGATTTAAAACAAATACGAGGTTACACTAGTAGATGACAGGATAGTTGTAACCTATTAATATATTTGTAGATGTGTTGTTGAACGGAAATTGCGTAGAGCTTGTATGTCAGTGTGCGACTGAGAGCACAGAATAGAATAGCGGTGGGAAATATCTATGCCAGATTTATGTGAACAATACAAATGCAAGAATGGGTCTACGATTTGATAATAGAGAAATTTCAGGGAACCGTCTGTCGTGTTGCCCATACAAAAATATGGGTTTAAAATATGGTTTAAACAACCGGTTGCCCCCGTTCCACCCATTACGTGCAACCACTCTTTGTATTAACCACGTCGACGAATAGGGAGTAATTTTCATTGGAAAAACGTTTTCAGGGGTACGTGAAATGAAAAAGGTTAGGAGCCACTGCTACAGTGAATAAAGTGTATGGTGAAAGCTGTATGAAACGTGAAAAAGTGAGTAGAATAGTTCAAAATCAGTGACTGACGAAATCCGTTTTGGCAGGCCATCGTTCTGTACATGTTCTTTACTTGAAACTCGAATTGATGGCATTATTTATGTCAAAAACAGTCAATAATACTCAGATACGCTTTTGTACAAGTTAAAGCAAGCCAATAGAGACAGACGTAGTGAATATCAGAGAAGAGGGGTGATTCTCTAGGAAGACAACGCAAGTCGTTGCTAACGTAACCCGTGAAACCATTGATAAAATGGAATGAGAGGAATCGTCTCTTCTCTCCTTATAGCTCCGAATTAGCACTTTACTATTTCCGTTGTTTGGTAAACTGAAGGAAGCACTACATGGGAAGAAGCTCTAGGACAACGAGAAGGTCAAGAAATTTGTGAATTAGGTCCGACACCAAGACAAAAAGTTCTTTGCAGCCGGTATAAGTAAAGCTAGTAGCCCGTTGGGATAGGTCCCAAACGGGATAAATGTTAGACGGGATTATGTGGAAAATAGGAAAATTCTTGTTTTGTAAAAATAAACGCTGTTTTCTCCAGGTGAGTGAATCTCTTTAATTATTGAAAGGCCCTCTTAGAAAACACACAACTGTATCAAATTGCCATAAAACGACAATTTCATGAAACATGTTTTATAATGAAAACCTGTAATAACAATAATGTTTTATTAATGGTTTGTACATTTCCATTGGAAAACAACAATTCACAGACGCATCAATATAAACAAACTCAAACAACAACAGAACAGAATCTTTTATTGTCGATAAGAATATTTGCTTTCGAACAAAATTAACTAAGGATTAATAACAAATTATTGTGGTAAAAGGGTGTTTTTTATTATTTGTAATAAATTTAAGCATTTAAAATCAGATTGTTGTGTGTGGTATTTGAATATCCCTATTTTTAAAAGTTAATTTAAGCTAAACGTAGTTTTGTTAATATTAAATATAGGCATAAGGAAATTACTTTCAATAGAAAATGATAAGTAAGGACACGAATATTGTAATTGTGTGAAGGGACAACATTTTCTTAAAAAGAACATCAAAATAGTCAACTTACAGAAAATCAATTTTAGGGTTTTAGAAACTGAATTTATTTCCTTAGAAACGTGTTAACAGCAATATTTTGGTTTAGAACATATATTGAGTTTAAATAACCTTTCCTATTAAAACCCTTCACATTATGCAAACCCCATCTCTCACAATAAACAGTGTAGTGTTTATGCTTTAGGGAATTGAATTCCAATTTATTTCCTCTGAAACTGTACTGGCAGTGACCGATTATATCAGACATTTGCAAACACCACGACTGCTCCTAAATTCACTTTTCTAATAATACAAGTTAACTTCAAGGAAATATTTTAGAAAACCAATTTAGTCTTTTGAATATGAGATGATCTATTTCTGTTAAGATTGTTATTTCAACAAACAAATTTGTTTAATTACTTACACCAGGTTTGTAAGATACATTATAGTTATTTGACACTACTAAATAAACTACAACTATTAAGGTTGGCAAGAAAGGCGCCATTCGTAAAGAAGCAATTGTACTGCTGTAACGGTATATAATTAAATTAAGCAGAGTTACGTATTTTGTGTAACGTAAGGTTTAACAAATTGAATATTATTTATTTTTAATTCTTAAAAATTTAATTTTTACTTCCAGCTTACAGTTCAGGCGTAACAAAGACGTCTGTCTGTAACGCAATTGAAGGTATAACTCCGTTACATTAAAACATTTTAAAATACTAAGTCGAATCATTTAAATTAGCAGAACATTATTTAATTAATTCTTAAGGCTTGTTAACCTGAAATGCAAGGAATTGTGCGCTGGTAAAATAATGACTCTTTTAAATTCAATTAAAGCAAATTACACTCTTTTATTTTAAGAAAGACAAATAAAATAAATTATAATCATGATGCATATTTTTTGACATTCAGTTACGGATTATGGAACATTTTATATTCTACTTATGAATTTTTAAGGATAGCAATCTTTCAATTAATTAATCAATCAATGGCTGAAAATGAACATGTACTCGAGTTTACTTGCCTTTTTATATAATCAAATTTAATAATTCAAATTGAACATAATGGCACCAAAAGATGCGTAATTACAGTTATGCTAATTAGTTGAAAAGTTCAATGTTCATTAATTAGAATTATGCTGTGAAACATTTTAAATTTTGAAATAAATCTTTAGAGTCTTAAATCGCCCACTTAGCTGTATTCACATGTCGTAACCTCGCTTCCTCCTCGTGGAAAAGTCTCGGTAAAAGCCTTGTATCATCCTCGTGGAAAAGACTCGGGAAATGTCATCAATAATTCAGCGTCCCATCTGGTACCTGGTAACGTACGCCGTATTCTAAGCCATGATTATATGAAATTAAAACTTTACATTAATTAAAAAAAAAAAAACCAAATAAAATTTAATTGCTCTCGGAGACGTCCGTTCCCTTTTACATCTTGGCCAAATGATAGAGATATATTAGTTGCGTGCAACCTTCCTACCTATCGCGCATCCGGGGGGCGCATCCCTACCTTAATTACTTGTTTTAATCTTTTTCCGTTAGATGTCACTATCAGCCAGAGATCTCATTAAAATATTTCTCATACATAACAATTTTTTTTTACATAGTCATATATTATTACAATTTTGAATCCATTCTCGTTTGTTTTCTGAAATTTGCTAATTTAATATGTAACACCTTCTAAAGTGTGTTACACTGCTTTTAATAAATATTGTATTCTAATGTTAAACGTATATTAAATGTTTTCTTTTTCTGCAGAAAACAATTATAGGAATGATAACAAAATGTCAAGTGGAAATTGTTCATTTCGGAAATGGAAGTATCGTCATCTCATTGGCCTCGTTTTTCGATAGTTTTTATTCTTGTAACAACAATGAAGAACAAGAATCTAAAAACAGTAGGCTTAAATATATTACCTTAAGTAAGGGTGTGTATCACCGTATAGGATCGAGGTAGTTCATACAGTATTTACTAAATCAATGAGAAAAGAGAAAAATAATTTTTGTTTCCAAGCCGTTGTGTTTTACTATAGTTTACTATAGTGCACACACACATACACACAAACACACACACGCACACACACACACACACACACACACACACACACACACACACACAAACACACACACACACACACACACACCCACACACACATACACACACACATACACACACACACACATACACACACACACACATACATACACACACACACCACACACACACATACACACACACACACACCACTCACATACACCCCCCCACACACACACAACACCCTACACACACATACACACACATACATATTATATATATATATATATATATATATATATATATATATACATATATATATATATATATATATATATATATATATATATATATATATATATATATATATATATATATTATCTTTTCTTGTATAATAATTGAGCAACTAAGGTTATTCAAATACAAGAATTATTTATTAATTGATAAACTACTGTTTATAAACAGTACCAGTAAAATCAGGAATGAATCATACAATAAATGATAAGGGTAATATACAAGAATGATTAATGTTTATTCACTCCTGTTGATGTTGGTACTGTTTATAAACGAATAGCTTTGAATATAAATTAATAAATAGCATTCCAAGATTGGCGAGTACAAGTTTTATAAATTTATAAAAATGAAACTAATTTTTTTGTTTAAATGTTTGTAAGAACATGTGAAATTAGAGCACAGTTGTTAGGACTGTGGGAGTTGACAGCGTTGCATTTCCAACATTGCTATTACTACATACAATTATTCTGCAATATGAACACACTTGTAATTTAATTAGTCAGACACTGTTGGTGACAGCGTGTTTGGTTTGGTAATTGTTGTACAGAAGGGGAAGGTACGGTGTGTAAAGGTTTCAGAGAGGGGAGGGAAGAGCCGAAATAGACTTTAAAACAGAGCAATTACATAAATAAATATAGTACAACGGTGTACAGTTTAATAATTTGTTTTTATTAAAACGTAAATTCTCTAGTGGTCTAGAAAGACTTTTTCGGAGATAAAAAAACAATTTTTTATCAATTTAGAACATCTCAATTAAATAGATAGTAGTTCCACATAGGTGTATTACTTGCTGTTGGAAAAACTATACATGTGATTTCTAGCTAGAGGCAAGTAATAAATGTCTCCACCATGAACCTTGTCTCTGAAATTTGTACAACGTTATATTAGTAAAGTATATACAGTTGTAGTGCTTTGGTTTTTGATTAGTTAATTTTACCGCAGAGTACTCTAGAATAAGTTGTTTAGAAGGGTTACTACGTGTAAATGGTAGTCGCCACTCTAAACTCAGTTTGAGAGCGGTATACTAAGGTAAGCGACCAACCTGAGGTCATAACTTCCCAGTATTCCCAGTACAATGGGATCTATATCTACTATCCTGTATTGTATTATTCTTCTTCAAGCAAGGAGAAGTACACGGGGCCCTGTATATTGGAAGTTCGGACATGGTAAACAGAGTTTCAAAGCATTGGACGCTTAGAAAAAACATCAACATTACCTGTATGAAATTTTATACAGAGCACAGTAGCGTAATTATGATAAATAAATAACAATAACCCTTGCTACAAATATTTAAACACCCTTGATGTACATTTGATGCACCCTTGAGCACAGCCGTGCTCTGTAAGTAGACCTACCGTTACACCCCACAGTGGTCACTTTATCTTAAAAATTCGGACATAGTAGGAAAAGAAATTCCACAATAATTCTTTTAACTATGGCAGAGAGATAAATAAGTGCTGACGTAACATGATTCAGAGTTCATACTATCATAACTTTCACTTGCTACGGCATTGATAAAATAAAAGAGCATACAGGTAATGATAAATAAATAACAATAACCCTTGCTACAAACATTTAAACACCCTTGACTTCGCCAACACAGTTAGCATCATCAGAAGATTACAAACATACTAAGACTAAAAAGAAACAGTACACCTAAAATCGCGATGAGCTACTCCCACTTCTCCGCCCAGCAACCAGTCAGTTGACCTGTAACAGCCCTGCACGTGGAGCAAGACCACACCCACCACTGACTTGTGACAATTCTAAATTAAAACTAAATACAAATTAATATAAACTAATCATATAAAAGAAACATAATCAATTTATAATTTTAGTTATATTAGTTTGTAATTAATTTTAATTTAGAATTGTCACAAGTCAGTGGTGGGTGTGGTTTTGCTCCACGTGCAGCGGTGTTACAGTTGCTGGGCGGAGAAGTGGGAGTAGCTCATCGCGATTTTAGGTGTACTGTTTCTTTTTAGTCTTAGTATGTTTGTAACCTTCTGATGATGCTAACTGTGTTGGCGAAATCAAGGGTGTTTAAATGTTTGTAGCAAGGGTTATTGTTATTTATTTATCATTACCTGTATGCTCTTTTATTTTATCAATGCCGTAGCACGTGAAAGTTATGATAGTATGAACTCTGAATCATGTTACGTCAGCACTTATTTATCTCTCTGTCATAGTTAAAAGAATTATTGTGGAACTTTTTTTTCCTACTATGTCCGAATTTTTAAGATACAGGGACCACTGTGGGGTGCAACGGTAGGTCTACTTACAGAGCACGGCTCTGCACAGGTGGAGCCATGATCCCCGATGTAGCCTCTACCAGAGGTTCTCTGACCCTACCTTAATTAATCGTATTTTTACAAACCTTTCATAGCCTCCATAAACGATAATAGTTCTACTTGCGGAAACAAAAACTTTAGCTTTCAAGAGACAAAGTACAACGTAAAATAATTTACAAAATAAAATCACGTAAATCATTGAAATAAGAATTTAACATGACTTTATAAACGTTTTCATTAGTTAATTATTACTTAGACATTGTTGTATATTCTAGTCTATACTATTATATACAAATCTAATGGTGTGTTTGTGTGTGTGTGTGTGTGTGTGTGTGTGTTACTAAATCACGTAATAACTTCCTAGCCCATTGGGCTGAAAATTTACGTGTACATTCTTAGTGTCCCTGGTTACCACATATACCTATCTTTATTTAGAAATTCTATCAGGGCACCGTTTCTCTGACCTTGAGAACTCCCTTATCACTCAATTATTTATCCTCCATTATATACTTGGCTTAGTCAGCTGGTAGTAATGTGTTTTTAATCACCTGTAAAAATCACATTTAAACACATGACAGTAAATGTTTGTTATTCATTTGCTTGCTCACGTGTTTCAAGCGGAAGGAACCTATATATTTTCAGAAAAGAAAACAAAGATGTAAGTATTGTTTATAAATCGGTTTTATAAAAATGTCTTTTGTGTAAACATGTTCATATTAAAAATCGATACAACAACTTAAAGTTAACTTATTTCATCACGGTTTTGTATTTCGGATTGCAATGAACACAGTACAAATGTACGTCAACCCCGTACGAAGGACGAGTACTCGTTTAGTACTCCATAAAAAAGGATAAAACTCATACATTACAAAAAAGTAACATAACTTTATTTACCATTATAAGTTTGTATTTTAAAATTTTATTGTGCAATTCATTATATTCATGAATTGTTAAATTTTACTTTTAAAATTTATTAAATAGGCCCTAGTAATAAATCTAGTTAATAAATATAAATTAGTCTGTAACAAGTCATTATACAGCTACAACCCTAAGCCCATTCAGAAATTACTTTCCCCATAAATACATTCTTCATCCATTGCTAATGTACAGTACAGAGAGTAACATTACTTGGGTTAATAGAAAAAGCTACTGTGTGAAATCATATGCTATTAAACAATTTATTCAATTATACAATTTTTCTTAATATACATGACATATTTATATGATTTTAAAACATTCTGTAAATCAGGGGTTCCTAATCTGTGGTACGCGGGAAGATTTCAGGTGGCCTCATCAGAAAGCTCATCAGATGAGTTGGAACTGCAGGAAAAATTTATCAATTTAACAGAAGACAGTTCCATAATAGGATATTTTTAAAGATAATTCATTAATAGACCTCTGGATCGGGTGTAACTTCGAGTACCCAATGCTCCTCCGAAAAGCAATGGGTTTTTTGATGCCATTTGTCTCTTGTTATTTGTGTAAGAGTGGTGTTTCTGAACTGTTTTGTATAAAGAAATATTATAAAAACAAACTAACAAGTGATGAAGAGGATTTAAGGATAAGATTATGTTCAATTACTCCTGCAATTGACTCTTTACTGACAGGATAAACAGCAACAAGCTTTCCAATAATCAAGATAGACATTGGCATTCTTTGATTGTTGATTTGTACAGAAAAAGTGTTTCTAAAAAATTAGGATCAGCGAGGCTTCCTCCAATCAACCCCCCCCCCAAACAACCTGAGGATGGTGGTACGCCAACATCTAGAAAAACGTTGGGAACCCCTGCTATAAATGAAGACCAAAGAAGTTAACGTTTAGCAATATGTGCTACGTTTCAAAATATTCAAGGCGAAACTCGATAATTCCAGGATTGTTACATACTGTCATGAGCGTTTCTAATTGATAACTTTACTTTTTACTGATTAATTCATGTACAATTTTAGTTATACTGTGCCGTAAGGAAAGAACAGAGTAACTACCAGATAGAGTAAGTGTGATATTCTCAAGTTATCTTCAACTTAAAATCTTGAAATGTAATTAAGAGATCTCTTTAAATTAAGTTTAAGTATATAAATTCTTTACACCTAAAAAGGAAGAAACTTTACTCGAAATTGGTATTAAAACAGTCTTAAGAAATCCTTGTAAAGAAAAAGTAAAAAAAACGAAAAGTTGAAAAATGAAAACAAAGAAGGAGGAAATGGTTTAACTTACATAAGTTTCCTCTATTTCCATTTTGCCCCTTTCTTAACTATACCCTTTCGTTACCTTCTCTACGTAAGGGACAGTAATGGATAGCCTCTTCATTAACACATGAAGTATCCACCTTTGGTACTCACTTCCGAAAGAGCAATTCCATGAAACTTTCCTATGTCTCATTTCAGGACGTTTTCATTTTTCTACCCTAATCCATCACGAGCCTTGACAGGTCGAATTGTCTGATCAACTTGAAGCGACCTTGAATCACTTCAAGGGTTTTTCAGTAATCGATTACAGTATGTTAAAAGTAAAGATTGATAAATTACTTATACGAAAAGTCCGAAATCTCAATGAGGTAGAAAGATAAATGTGCAAGAAAATAATATTTTAGTAATCAACAACGGAGAAAACAACTTACAGAAAAATGTAATCAATGTGAACTGAAACCAACTGTTTTTTATATTTGAAAGAAAACAAACAGAAAATAACAGTAACATAAATAATGAAATGAAGTTTAGAATAAAAAGAAACTATCGTGGTGAAACAATTATTCAGAGAAATGTTAAAAGGGTTGGAGAGGTGAACTTTATAAAGAAAACCATGAGAAAAAAGTAACACATTGAGAAAGTTATAAGTATTGAGAAACACATGATTTTAAAGCAAGAGAATGTGACGTAAATAGAGAAACATCTTGGAGTGATATATGATGGAGCAGTCATACTAGAAATATGGCGCAGTTAGTCTAAATGATTGATGAACCAGGGTTACCGCATTGCACAACAGCTTTGCATGTGCGAAAACTACTGGACTCCAGATATACGTGCCTGAACAATCGCCGTAATTGGGTCACTACGTTTCGGCTTGAAGCGAAGTTTAAGTAGCAAGCAATATATCATACATTTATTACCATTCAGTGACTTTAATTTTGTTACCAAGCGAATATTGATCCTATGTCCTTCATACAATAATGTGTGTTATTTCCTTATGAGAGGATCTTTCATTTCTTTAGAACTTTCTTTTCCAAACTTCGGTCAACATAGGTTTCAAAATTAATCTAAAATTGAAATAATTTTTGAAATGTCCATTTGTACACTGAGTGCATTTGGAAGTGATCCACTTAACCTGGCGGGACATTTAGAGACAAACTTGCTGTTAATAACCAGCTATAACTTGACAAAAACTAATTTGGATCTCTTACAGTTAGAAAACCTATATATAATTTTACAAAATGATATAGATTGAATAAACACCTATTTATACACTTTTTGGGATTTAATGGAATGTTCCTACCACCCTTAAGAAGTAGGGATGAGTCATACAATACAGCTTTTTACGGTTAGTGGAGTGAAAATAAAGAGAAAAGGATAAATACTGTCAAATTCAGAATAAAATCTAAACTCGGCGCAAATAGTTTCTAAAAATATTCTGAGAAAACAAACAATTAATTGTCAATCCGAGTTGTAAATTGTCAAATTCGTGAAAACGTTTAAGGATTTGTCAACATGCGTGGACGTTTTATTAATTTATTAGAAAGATTTTTAAAAAATATACTTTTCAAATGTAAAATTTTCAAATGTAAACCGTTGTGTGTAGTATGTAGACAAGTGCATGTATTATGTAACATTGGAGGTGGGCTGGAGGCCTGTATATTGATATTAATAGGCCTATTAGTGGAATTCGGTCGATATTGAAAGCAGTGTTACAACAGAGGGTTATGCTAATAAGCTTCTAAAGTGGGATTCCTCCTAAAGGAGGTCACAACCAGCTCACTTCAATATTCCGAGAACTTTTCTTGTCTGGCCAGATGTTGGAATAGGGCTTCTTTGCACCTTGGGTTACCAACTCCTTCTTGTGGTAATTGTGTGGCTAATCAGAGAGAAAGACTTATCTTCTTTGCAAGTTTAAAGAGTTTCAGAGACATAACAAATGCCTGCCATTTTTTTCAAAGTTATTTCCGTGTAAACCTACTGAAAACTACCCTTCCATGAAGGTTGGCTCCGTTGGACTCTCTCATGTGTAGTTTTAGGTTCTTTCAGCTGAAGGGCAGTTATTAGCCAGTATATCTAAAGCAGTTGAACTTAAGATATATTACGGTAAATCAGTTTTACGTTGGATGATACCTGGCAGAATAAAGTTCACTGGAATATCAGTCATCTCACAAAGTATTTTAGGGCGACAAAAGGGCTGTCGTTCAGAAACCATTGATACGATAACACTCCTGTAGATCCAGTATTATATGCAGGGGCGTACTTCAAGTCTTAAGCAGGGGCTATGCCTAAACAGAAGAAAAGGTACGCTATATGAAGCGTAGCCGGTAATCACACTTAAAGTCGGACGATTAACACGAGACAAACACGCAACTGTTTGTTTAGTAGCAATTAAGAAAACAGAATCAACTTAGTTTCTCATATATAACGTATTTATTAGATTACCGTTTTTAAGTGGAATATCCGGCGATGCGACACTAATGCCATGTTCTCGCCGGGCTGTAACAGCACATTCATTACCCAGCCCGATCCGAATCCTCCAGCTACCTGGTTTGCCTCAACTTAATCTGAAACGCCGCATAGCAGTTGTAAAGGCATCGCTCTCGAATCTTAAGACAGATCAGATGCATCACTTGTAAGAAGCTGCTAGGACATGCTGAGTCAAGTATAAAGTAAAAACAAGTTACCCATATCGTGCAAACACACACACACACACACACACACACACTCACACACACACACACACACACACACACACACACACACACACACACACACACACACACACACACACACACACACACACACACACACACACACACACACACACACACACACATACACACACACACACACACACACAAACACACACACACGCACACATACACACACACACCCACACACACAAGCACACACACACATACACATATACACACATAAACGCGTGCGCGATCACACACACACACACACACACACACACACACACACACACACACACACACACACACATACACACACAAGCACACAAACAACCACACACACACACACAAGCGCGCACACACACACACACACACACACACATACACACAAAATTCTCAACTACCCCAGAAAGGACGAGCATAAGTTTTTATGAAAACAAAATGTTTACGACATAACATGCAATTTGTTTCTTATCTACATCATTTATTTACATTACACCAAGTTATTTGGCTTGTATTAAAAACTAATTCATCAATATATAAATACTTGTATGTTACGATGGTAATAGAATTTAACTAAGCGGTTTGAAAATTAAAAAATAAGGTAATATGAAAAACCAAAACAATCAAATAAGGTAAATCGTGGCCCATACTAAACACAATCCCTTTGTATTGCGTAATAAAAATAATTTTAAGTTATTCAAACCTGTTACTTTTCTCCACCTCACAGTCTAAGGAATATCAAAAGAATGTGAGTACGTGGTAAAACTCATAAAAAGGCAGAAAAAAATAGTTTAGAATAAATTAAATATAATTTTCAAAGCCACCCCTTTTATAACTTTGAGTTAGGTTCGTAGCAACAATTTTTATAAAATTTAATTACTGTCCTAAATTTAGTACACCGTCTTAAATTTGCTTACGTTTAGTAATTTATTGAAATACATTTATATGTATGGTATTATGGATTTTTAATATGTTAATATTTAGCTACAGGTATTAATATGAAGCTAATTTGTATTATAATTGAAATATAATTTTCATTTGTCATTCATCTGGAAGGCAAATTAAGTTTGCCAGCTGGGTTGATTACACAGGATATAATCTCAGCAGAACGGAAATACGCTCCCAACTTTATATCCGGTGTCACGGATGTAAGCCTGGGTTGCAGATGTCTTGAGCATTTCAAGATTTCCATTTGTCAAAGGTAGGATATTCTCTGTCACGATCCGGCTATAGTGATGTAATTGTTATCGTAATGAAAAATGGATAAATTGTAAAATATCAATTGAGAGTTTCGTTCACACTACCGACGTTCTGCAGTTTCTGTGCTGCCGTCATGTTTTTGCTATTCAAAAAATAATAAATGTGAACATTTGTAATCTAGGTTCTTTACAAAATTTTTAATCCTATCCTGCTAGACTGAATATATAGCACAAGTGAAAAAACAACTTAAAAAATATTACATTTGAAAAAGTATTTATAACGACAGTAAATATGTAATTTGCACTGTATAGATTTGGGAGTGTATAATGTTATACCTAATAATTGTAATTGTATTTTATCTAGTTATTCCCAATGTTTCAAGGTTCGCTGTCCTCAAGGTACAACAGCCTCCCTTGCACTTGATAATATCCTCTACAAATAAATAAACTGATGAAGATATTGCACTCTATAAATATATACGAATTATATTGACATTTTATTAAAAGTAATCTAAAAAAATTGGAAATTTGCGTTTTAAATGCAGTCTCATTGCAGTTTAAGTTTGAAGACTTTAACTTTTGTAAAGTTAATTTTTATCTGGTTTTGTAAACTACTAAGCTAATAGCTTATGTTTTTAGTTTAGCCTACACAGTGGTCAAAACGGCCTCACTTGTGAGTTTACACGGGATTATTTTTATCTAGAAATTTTCCAGATGGTCACGTTTACGACTTTGTTAAATCCAAAGGCACTAGCAGGAGCTACAGGCTAGAAATTCAGTTTCGCTCTTTTTATGTGACGTTATGAAATTTCTCTCTTCACATTCCAACGTTCTTAAAGTCTTGAAAAGGGTCTTGTTTTTCGTCTTTTGCAGGTTTACTTCAATACGATATATAAAACCTATCCATCTAGTCAAAAAATAAATGTGTCTGAGTGTGGTTATTCCCTTTGTAATGTGGCGATCCATCAACTGAGAGAGAGAGAGGGAGAGAAAGAGAGAGAGAGAGAGAGAGGGAGAGAGAGAGAGAGGGAGAGAGAGAGAGAGAGAGAGAGAGAGAAACAGACAGACAGACACAGACAGACAGAAAGAGGAAGAGAGTACTGAATATTCGTATTGCTGCTAGAACCAAAAGTTAGAGATTCCTCAGTTGGAAGTAATTAGCAGTATTAGACAAATATCCAATACATTATTCATGATTAAGACTTTAAACTTTAAAATATTTAATCTTTGGAAGTGTTCAGAGGGATTTAAATATGCCCTCACTCAAAAATTTCTTTGGGCTGAGTAAGATGAAGTTTTCGTTTAGTCAATGGAAACCCATCTTTTTGTACTTAAACTACTTTTAAGATTTAAGTAGTTGGAAAAACATATGTATTTGCTGAAGTTTGAATCTCTTTTTTCAATTCCTTCTATTAGTTGACACTCTCCTTATATATCTTGTTCAAATCTTCAATCGTTAATAAGTAATTTTTATTCGTCCACTTAACTTCAAATAAGTTTTTTTCAACTTGTAGTGGATGACACTCGATATTAATATAGTTTTTTCTAATCATTAATTAAATTTTTAAATACAATTTTATTTTTATATGGGAAAAAACCTTTCACAAAACGGACAAGGTATGAAATATAGGTATTTTATCCCATTTGGATTAAAATAAGTGATAACCTATGATTTAAAAAAAAAAACAGCTGATTTTATGTTATAGGTTTTGTGATAGAACAATTGTTTTAAAGTATAGGTTATGTTATATTGTATTTATATTATTTGTAATTATTAGATAAAAAGAAACTAAAATAAAATATTTCTTTGTTGACCTAAGTAGGAATTGAGTTTAAAACATTTTTGTTTATATTACTTGTATTCCCCCAACTCTCAGTTAAGTCTTAAATGTAACTGGTAAACTAATTTCTAACGAATAATTCGCTACAACAAATATTAGGTTTGTTTATATTACTTGTATTCCCCCAACTCTCAGTTAAGTCTTAAATGTAACTGGTAAACTAATCTCTAACGAATAATTCGCTACAACAAATAATAGGTTTGTTTATATTACTTGTATTCCCCCAACTCTCAGTTAAGTCTTAAATGTAACTGGTAAACTAATCTCTAACGAATATTTTTTTTTTTTTTTTTTTTTTTTTTTTTTCCCTGGCGAAAAACCAATTGTGGTTATCATCGCCAAACAAAATCTAACACGGAACGCAATGTTTTCAATTAAATCAAATAAATTAATAAATAAACAAATAAATAAATACAACAAAAAATTTCAAAACAAAAAACCCCAACAATAAAAAACAAAAAACAACAATATAACAATGAGAAAATTCTTAAAAACTAAATAACAAAATAACAACAAACAACAATATAACAGTAAATAAATAATATGTAAAACAATAATAGGTAACAATTTAGCAATAAATAAATCTCAATAACAATAACAAGAACAGAAAATAAATTTAATTAAAATAAATAAAAGAAACACAGAGAATTATATGTATAAATAAAATTAAAAATATATATATATTTATGTATTAAATTTTAAAAAATATTTTCAAGTGGTGCAAGAAAGCGATGACTCGGTCAATGGCCGAGGCATCGTCCCTTAGCACCACCTTCAAACTCCCTTTTAAATTAAAAAGGGCACGAACATTGCCTACACTAACACAATCTACCAAAATATGTTTTATTGTGAAGATATCACCGCAATATTGGCATATTGGTGGATCTTCACGCCTCATCAAATATCCATGAGTTGCAAAAGAGTGGCCAACGCGAAGGCGTGTAACCACCACTTCCTCCCTACGTTTTGAACGAATTGAAGACCTCCATGGACGGACGGTATCTTTAATTTCCCTCAGCTTATTGTGAATCACGGTATGCCACTCGTCATTCCAAGCAGCGAGCAATAATTGTTTCGCGAAACACACATAATCAGATGCCATAACCAATTGAGTAAGAGCCACCAAACTTGTAGCTTTCTTCGCCGCTTCATCCGCTTTTGTGTTTCCAAGTATTCCGCAATGTCCAGGAACCCAACAGAAAGTTACCCCCACACCCCTCAATTGAAGCCTGTGTACAGCACACAAAATGTCCCCAACTAAAGGGTTGTTAGAGAAAACATCCTGAAGAGCCCGAAGAGCACTTTTGGAATCCGAACACAAAAGATAATGAGAAGATCGAGATTGAATGACGGTCAAAGCTTTAAAAATAGCAAATAGTTCTGCCGTGAAAACACTGCAAGCTGAGGGCAATCCGTACGTGTAGGTACAACCAGATGCATAAAACGCACACCCAACGCCATTGTCCAGTTTAGATCCATCAGTGAAAATAATTTCACTGTGTTGGTGAGATTTATAAATGGATGAAAATTCCTGGTGGTAGACCACAACAGGAGTATCGTGTTTTATATAACTGGACAATGAGAAATTGAAGTGCGGCGTTTTTATTATCCATGGAGGTAGATAGCACATTTGTCGTTCAAACATAGTTGGAAGTTGCAACTCAAGGTCATCCAATATTCTTAAAGTTCGTATGCCAAATGGAGCGGTCGAACGTTGACGTGCATTGTACACTTGATTTAACTTATTATTAAAGACTATTTCAAATGCCGGGTGGTTGGGTTTGCTTCGAAGAACAGAAACGTAAGATATTTGTAGCATCTGACGTCGTCTAGAAAGGGCAGGTTCCCCAGCTTCGACAAGAAGACTAGGGATTGGGCTAGTTCTAAATGCACCAGTAGCCAGTCTAAGTCCAGAGTGGTGGATGGTATCAAGAGTTTTCAGAACTGTAGGTCATGCAGATGAGTAGACTTGACAACTATAATCTATGCGCGATCTAACGACTGCGCGATAAAATCGAAGCATACTAGTTCTGTCTGCTCCCCAATTCGTTCCACTAAGGACTCTTAGCATATCCAATTTCTTGCTGCATCTCAACTTCAAATCACGAACATGTGGACCCCATGAGAGTCTTTTATCAAATAAAAGACCCAAAAATCGAACACTATCCGTGGTTTGAAGCTGAACCCCGTCAAGATAAAGGATCGGCTCCTGGTGTTGCCTACGACGACTAAATGCTACACACTGGGTCTTCGAAGCAGAGAATTTAAAACCTGTAGTTCGTGACCATTCCTCTAATCTACTTATTGCTAACTGCAAAGATCTTTCCGCAGTTGCCATACTACCAGCAGGCACATATATACAAAAGTCATCCACAAAAAGGGAACAGTGTACCGGAGATCGTATATTGCTGATGATACTATTTATTGCAACGGCAAATAGCGTGATGCTCAGCACGCTGCCCTGCGGTACACCATTCTCCTGTGTATAGCTGTTTGAATACGTGCCTCCAAGTCGAACGCGGAAAGATCTATTAGAAAGAAAGTTAGCGATGAATGCTAGGATATTCCCTTGTATACCCCATGATTTTAAAGTGTTCAGAATTCCTCTTTTCCATGCCATATCGTATGCCTTCTCAAGATCGAAGAAAACAGCAACGAGTGTTTGACGCAAGAGAAAGGCATCTTGAATAGCGGATTCTAACAAAACCAATTGGTCAACGGATGATCGTCCTTGCCTGAAACCACACTGTTCGTTGCAAATAAGGTCATTGGTTTCTAGGTACCAGACAAGACGGCGGTTGACCATCTTCTCCAGTAGTTTGCATAAGACGCTTGTAAGGGATATAGGTCTATAACTACTGGGATTGGTTTTGTCTTTACCTGGCTTCAAAAGAGGAATTACATCGATTCTAACCATGCATCGGGGAAAGAGCGCTCCTCGAATAAACGATTGTATACTCGAAGGAGGACAAGTTTCGCCGATGATGGTAGATGTTTTAGCATGGAGTACACAATGGAATCAGGACCTGGTGCAGAATCCTTCGTTGACGCAAGAGCTGACTCCAATTCCCCTATAGAGAAAGGAGTGTTTAAAGGAGAGTCCCCAGACGACCCAACAGTAAACGGTATTGCTTCTTCCTTCAGTTTATAAATCTGGAATAATCTATTGTAGGCTGTAGTAGCAGAAAAGTTAGAAAATGATTTACCAAGTACATTAGCAATATCATCACGGTTTGAGATTATTCTTCCATCCGGTTGCTTCAGCGCAATGGCTGGCAACGGAGTGAAAGTACCACAAACTGATCTTAGTTTCCTCCACACTGTGGAAGACGGAGTTGTTCGTCTAATTGTGCTAATGTACTGTTCCCAAGAGTTCTTTCTACTCAGCCTAAATATCCTCCGTGCTTTCGCACGGAGTATTTTATATTCCTGAAGGTTTCCATTCGTTGGGTGTCGTTTAAATCTCCTAAGAGCTCTTCGTCGTAAACGGAGGATTTCTGTGCATTCATCGTTCCACCACGGCACAGGCGGTCGGCGTGGATTCGTAGACGATTTCGGAATGGTCTTTTCAGCGGCATTTAAAATTGCTTTTGTAAAATTTTCTATATATTCATCAATGGGTGTCAGATAATCCATGTCAAGTGATACAAGGTAATTCGAGTAGGAGTCCCAGTTGGCTTTTCGTAAAATCCAACTGGAATTTCGAGCATAACAGGGTTGGGAGTCACATAAACTGATCTTAATAGGCACATGGTCGCTTCCATACAAATCATTGAGTACCGACCACGTGCATCTAATAGCTAATTGAGGGCTGCAAATCGATAGGTCAACAGCTGTCCATCCACCAGTAGATGCTGCCAAATGAGTAGGGGAACCGTCATTTAGCAGACATAGGTCTAGTTCCGTTCTCACACTCTCAACAAGGTCACCTCGAGAGTTCCTAGTCGGAGATCCCCAAGACGAATGGTGGGCATTAAAATCCCCTACCAATAAGAACGGAGTTGGTAACTGGCTTATTAAATTCACTAAATCACTGTGATGCAGGTTTTCTTGTGGTGGCAAGTAGACACAACACACAGTGATTTTATACGGGACAGCTGTTTGAACGGCTACTGCTTGTAAAGGAGTTATTAAGTTTAGAGAAACAGCATCGATACAGTCACGGGCTAGGATGGCTACGCCACCTCTAGCTCGTTCTTCTGTAACGAAGTCCGATCTAAAAACTGAATACTCCCTTAAATGGAAATTATGCGATTCGTGGAGATGTGTCTCCTGTAGACATACAAACATTGGGTACACATCTCGCACGAGTACTTTAAGTTCTTCTATGTGACTCCTAACACCGTTGACGTTCCATTGTATCACTGACTTCCTAAGCAAAGACATTTATTAGCTTAGCAAAGGGTTTATTTGACACCCATTGGTGCTCTCTCCTTTCTTGCCTGGGACGTTTTTAGACGTCTCAGGCTTACATTTCTCAGATTCCATACCCACCCGTTCAGGGATGGAATCTGAGGAAGTTTTGGGTTTAGGAGGGGTAGTTTTCACATTCCCTCCTTTGTTAGCATTTTTCTTAATGCCCGGTAATGACGGTGGCGATGTGGTCTGTCGTAACACTGGTCTACGTGGTTTGGATTTTTCCGTCTTCTGCACAGAAGGTTTATTACCCGTTGATAATATCTTCTGCACAGAAACACAAGGCTCGCTTAGTGATTTATTTCGTGCTCCAATCCCCCCAGTGGAAGGGACAGGTACACGAGGTAAAACATTATCCGTTGCTGCAGGTTGTACCAAATTCAAGGACGGACCATTCGTGACTATGGACAAAAGGCGAGAAACTTGTTCAGTTAGAACTTCAATTTTTTTCGACAGCTCGGCACAGTTGTTACAGGACGATTTGGAAGCGGTCAGAGTAGCGGCATAAGTCTTACTGTCTGCCTTCGGCTGAGTAGATCTATAGAGTTTTTTGGCCTCTGGAAACGACAGCTTGTCTTTCGCCATGATGCCTAGGATAGCTTTCTCTTCCTTAAAAGTAGGGCAGTTGTAGGATCGCGCTGGGTGGTCACCACCACAGTTGGCGCATTTCGGAGAATTGACACATTCCTTATCATCATGGCCTTCAACGCTACATATACCGCATACGTTCTGCTTCGAACAGGTAGAGCTGATATGCCCAAATCGCTGGCACTTGAAGCAGCGCCTAGGGTTAGCCACGTATGGTCTCACTGAGAGCCTTTGGTAACCTGCATGTAAGTATTCGGGTATTTCCGGCTTTCCAAAAGTGACGATAAAAGAAGCTGTTGCTACTTTTTCTTCTTTGTCCATTTTCATTATATTGACAACGTCCGTAACTGACTGAGACGAGAGTTCGGATTTAATTTCATCAACCGGAAGGTACATTAAATCCCTACATGTGATAACCCCCTTTGAATAATTCAAGGATCTATGGGGAGCCACAGATACCTTGACCTGATCAAAGAAAGAGGTCATTTTAGATAGAGCACATGTTTGTCTCTCGGTGGAAGTCGCAACTAACAGTGTTCCGTTTCTGAGTTTCTTAATAGAGGCTACTGGACCTCCAGCACAGGCAGTAATAGCCTTGTTGATCAGGAAAGGAGAAACTTTGGAAAGATCTTTCCCTTCTTCGGCACTAGATACAACTAAGTACTTTGCTGATGGCAATGTCTGTGACGTTGCCACCATCAACTTTTTACTCAAATCTTTAGTAATTATATCGTCAGGAGAATCCTGGCGTGTTCTTTTTAAACTAGTCATATTTGACGTGGTTTTGGAATCCATAAATATTTTTTGCCAGCCATCGTGTCAAGCGTTACGGGCGAGACTATAGGAACGGGTACACCCTTGGTTCACATTAAGATCATTTCCAACCCTCAGAACTCTGAGGCCTATAGCTTTTCTCCTTAGCTCGACTGGATGGGCATCAGTCGAGGACTCGTAATACTGTGCACGGGCTCCGACACCCGTGCACCGCGGACACTCCCTGACCAAGGACCGAAGCGGCTGGTAGACCAGAAACCGCGCTTACGTCTTCGGCAGAGCAAGCTCACATCAGCGTCCCAGACCAGAGTTTGTCACGCTCTGGACTTTTCAGCACTCCCAACGCGCAACGGTTCTGACCAGTCAAAATTCCCTAAGCGAAGATGTAAGTTTTGAAATGTGTATAGATTGTGTTGGTGTGTGTATGTGTGTGTGTATGTTTTTGTGAGTGGTGTAGTGTTAGGCTAGGGTACCACGAAGGACGCCAAATCCCTCGTAGGTGCGGCTAGTCCGAACCCCCCTGCGGGTTCTCTAACGAATAATTCGCTACAACAAATAATAGGTTTGTTTATATTACTTGTATTCCCCCAACTCTCAGTTAAGTTTTAAATGTAACTGGTAAACTAATCTATAACGAATAATTCGCTACAACAAATAATAGGTTTGTTTATATTACTTGTATTCCCCCAACTCTCAGTTAAGTTTTAAATGTAACTGGTAAACTAATCTATAACGAATAATTCGCTACAACAAATAATAGGTTTGTTTATATTACTTGTATTCCCCCAACTCTCAGTTAAGTTTTAAATGTAACTGGTAAACTAATCTCTAACGAATAATTCGCTACAACAAATATTAGGTTTGTTTATATTACTTGTATTCCCCCAACTCTCAGTTAAGTCTTAAATGTAACTGGTAAACTAATCACTAACGAATAATTCGCTACAACAAATAATAGGTTTGTTTATATTACTTGTATTCCCCCAACTCTCAGTTAAGTCTTAAATGTAACTGGTAAACTAATCTCTAACGAATAATTCGCTACAACAAATAATAGGTTTGTTTATATTACTTGTATTCCCCCAACTCTCAGTTAAGTCTTAAATGTAACTGGTAAACTAATCTCTAACGAATAATTCGCTACAACAAATAATAGGTTTGTTTATATTACTTGTATTCCCCCAACTCTCAGTTAAGTCTTAAATGTAACTGGTAAACTAATCTCTAACGAATAATTCGCTACAACAAATAATAGGTTTGTTTATATTACTTGTATTCCCCCAACTCTCAGTTAGGTCTTAAATGTAACTGGTAAACTAATCTCTAACGAATAATTCGCTACAACAAATAATAGGTTTGTTTATATTACTTGTATTCCCCCAACTCTCAGTTAAGTCTTAAATGTAACTGGTAAACTAATCTCTAACGAATAATTCGCTACAACAAATAATAGGTTTGTTTATATTACTTGTATTCCCCCAACTCTCAGTTAAGTCTTAAATGTAACTGGTAAACTAATCTCTAACGAATAATTCGCTACAACAAATAATAGGTTTGTTTATATTACTTGTATTCCCCCAACTCTCAGTTAAGTCTTAAATGTAACTGGTAAACTAATCTCTAACGAATAATTCGCTACAACAAATAATAGGTTTGTTTATATTACTTGTATTCCCCCAACTCTCAGTTAAGTCTTAAATGTAACTGGTAAACTAATCTCTAACGAATAATTCGCTACAACAAATATTAGGTTTGTTTATATTACTTGTATTCCCCCAACTCTCAGTTAAGTCTTAAATGTAACTGGTAAACTAATCTCTAACGAATAATTCGCTACAACAAATATTAGGTTTGTTTATATTACTTGTATTCCCCCAACTCTCAGTTAAGTCTTAAATGTAACTGGTAAACTAATCTCTAACGAATAATTCGCTACAACAAATATTAGGTTTGTTTATATTACTTGTATTCCCCCAACTCTCAGTTAAGTCTTAAATGTAACTGGTAAACTAATCTCTAACGAATAATTCGCTACAACAAATATTAGGTTTGTTTATATTACTTGTATTCCCCCAACTCTCAGTTAAGTCTTAAATGTAACTGGTAAACTAATCTCTAACGAATAATTCGCTACAACAAATATTAGGTTTGTTTATATTACTTGTATTCCCCCAACTCTCAGTTAAGTCTTAAATGTAACTGGTAAACTAATCTCTAACGAATAATTCGCTACAACAAATATTAGGTTTGTTTATATTACTTGTATTCCCCCAACTCTCAGTTAAGTCTTAAATGTAACTGGTAAACTAATCTCTAACGAATAATTCGCTACAACAAATATTAGGTGAAATTTCAATAAAATAAACGATTTCAAAAACAACTATTTACAGCAGTGCCATTAAATACCATGAGCTGTACGTATAAGTTCAACTACTACCAGAATAAAAACACAAGTTGTTAAGGACAGGAAAAGAATCCCTACCACTGGCTAGCTTACTCCTTCGTTGAGCATTGCCCTCACCGTACTTGCTGAGGTACTCCGAAGGATTGAAGAGGAACCATGCGGCTCACAGCATTTGTGTACGATGAGTTGTGGAAAACTAGGTGAAGTTGAGGGACGGTAAACAAAATCTAGACACTGTTGGCACTTAAAAAAAAAAAAAAAAAAAAAAAAAAAATGATTTTTTCTAATTTTAAGATTTCTCCAAGTAACCAATTTTAAGTTCAAATCTTTGCGTGCGTATCATCGTACTCTGTTTTGCAATACAATATGTGTGTGAGTATGGGGTACATCAACATATGAAACTATTTCAATTGACAAGTATCAAACTAGAAAAGACACTTGTAATTTAATCCATTAACATATAGAAATAGGCATATTCCTTTGGATTAAATACGGACTACATACAGGTACATTAAGAATGAAGGTAGTTGCGTGGTAAAGCGGGTAGAGATCTGAACTACGAGACTAAAGTTGCTGGCTTCGATTCTCTGTAGCACAAATGTATTTGTGTCCAATGTCGACTGAGTCTGTGAAAATGAATAATAGTTGGGATAATACAGACTAATTTTGTTATATAGTAATAATGGTTGGTTGAAGCACAGTGGTGACCTTACTCGAACACCTTACTAGAATACATTACCCGAATTCATTACTCGAATACCTTATTCGAATACCTTACTCGAATACCTTACTCGAATACCTTACTCGAATACTTTACTCGAATACCTTACTCTAATACATTACTCGAATACCTTACTCGAATACCTTACTCAAATACATTACTCGAATACCTTACTCGAATACTTTACTCCAATACATTACTCGAATACCTTACTCGAATACCTTACTCGAATACATTACTCGAATACCTTACTCGAATACATTACTCGAATATCTTACTCGAATACCTTACTCGAATACATTACTCGAATATCTTACTCGAATACATTACTCGAATATCTTACTCGAATACCTTACTCGAATACATTACTCGAATATCTTACTCGAATACATTACTCGAATATCTTACTCGAATACCTTACTCGAATACCTTACTCGAATACATTACTCGAATACCTTACTGTTATACCTTACTCGAATACCTTACTCGAATACATTACTCGAATACATTACTCGAATATCTTACTCGAATACCTTACTCGAATACATTACTCGAATATCTTACTCGAATACATTACTCGAATACCTTACTCGGATACCTTGCTCGAATATAATACTCGATTATCTAACTCGAATACTTTACTCGAATACATTACTCGAATACCTTACTCGAATACCTTACTCGAATACATTACTCGAATATCTTAATCGAATACATTACTCGAATACCTTACTCGAATACCTTACTTGAATACCTTACTCGAATACCTTACTCGGATATCTTACTCGAATACATTACTCGAATACCTTACTCGAATACCTTACTTGAATACATTACTCGAATACCTTACTCGAATACCTTACTCGAATACCTTACTGGAATACATTACTCGAATACCTTATTCGAATACCTTACTTGAATACGTTACTCGAATACCTTACTTAAATACATTACTCGAATACTTTTTTCGAATACATTACTCGAATACCTTACCCGAATACCTTACTTGAATACATTACTCGAATACTTTTTTCGAATACATTACTCGAATACCTTACGCGAATACCTTACTCGAATACCTTACTTGAATACATTACTCGAATACTTTTTTCGAATACCTTACTCGAATACCTTACTCGAATATCTTACTATGCCCAAGTAAGACAGCTCTGTATCTCCTAAACCTTTTTACACGGTATACAAGTTACTTATTATTGTTTTATGAATGATTTATATTTCCTTTATTTCCAAACGGCCCAAATATTTTGACCCTTTGTGTTGGATTATACATTAAGAGTTACGTCATACACAAGATCTCCAAACTTGTTCTTATCTAATAATATTCTGAATCGAAAAATTAGTTGTAAATTAAGATCCATTTTGATTCTAAATCCTAAACATAGGATTTAAGTAGGATATTAATCCTCAGATTTTAGAGACTCAGATCTCAATAATGTCGCGAGTTATGAATAAAGGAAGAACTTTTAATGAGCACACATTTCGATTTTACAATATGGGTAGTTGGGGATGATAGAGACATGAGATATGATAGAGAAAGGTTTTATAGGGTTTCATTTTCTTCATTATAAAAAATTCGCTCGACAATAGGGTAATTTTACTTGTCAACAACGCATAAAGGAGATGCGATCCTATAGAAACCTAATGTGAAGAAACGGTTTTTCCTTTTGTTAAGAAAAGATTAAATAAGAGCAGAATACAAGCTCCGTCCTGCGTAGCTGTACATCACGTGATCAATAGAGCGGAATCAAACAACGCGGCAGCAGCTGGTTGGTTTCTCGCATTCTGATGTAATATTAATAACATTTGTTCACGTCATACTTTCTCCTTTATCACCGTATTGATTGGACTTATCTTAATACCGAGCTTGTCACTACTACGGTGGAAATGATGAATTAGATGTACCTTGTTTTTATTGCATGTGATTTATGATAGTAAATTAATTATAAAGTGGTTTTGTGTTTTTGAAAAAGAAGTGTTTTACGAAGCATAATTTCGTCTTCGGCCCCCAAAAAAAAGTTGAAATATTTAGTGAATATACAATAGTAATATTATTAAGGCAGTAAAAACTCAATTATAGCACTTTTAATGATTTACGAAAACGTCAATAAATGTAAAAATTCATGTCAAGGGACAAACACAAGAGCGTAACTTCCATAATATATTTGTAAGCTTATGTCAAAAGTCAGTGGAACCAGAAAAAGGAAATATTGTCAAGGATCGGACAAGATAGGAAAACATTTTTCAAAATATTCAGACCTTAGTCTGAAGGTCAAAGTTCAAACGGTTAGAGGTTACGTTTTGTGTATCTGACTCTGAGGATGTAAAAGTTGACCGATGGGCTGAAACCAGAAAAAAGTAATAGAGCCCTTGAAATGTATATACACGTACAAATTCTGCGAGTTTCAATATAGTGCGGACCACGTAACCGTGGACTCGGGCTTGAGAGGTCACACGAGATTTCTCGTGTACTACCACTTCTCATAACATATGACATATTCAGAATGTTCCATAAAATCACCAGCTTCTGCATCCTACATGGCTACACATATTTCAAGATTTTTATATCACACCGAAGCTAATTTATCCTCAAATATCGACAGTCCTTATCATGTTTGTAGGAAATTATTTATAATGAACTTCTCCCTCCTGTCTTGTCCACTGCGATCTCTCAAGAACAAGTGCACGGTTTCGTGGTCCGCACTATAATCAGAACTATATAAAAAGTACTAAACACCATAAAAAAGAGGGAAATGGAATATATGGGTCATAAGGCTCGAAGGTACGTGTCGCTTTGATTAATCGTAGAGATTTGACCGCTCGTCATCAGAACTCATTCTGCTGCAGTTTCCAGCGCTACAGTGTCCTTGAATAGCCTACCTTCGGCAGGAGACGGGGAAATGAATAAAGGAATGATGTGCTAGTGCGTATAATATAGTGCTTGGGTCAATACACACGTGGGTGGCAAGTGATGAGTCAATACACAAGTGAGTAGGCTCTACCACAGCGTAATTTCATGGTAGATCTACTAGAGAAAACAGCTTACATTAAGAAACTTACTACTTTTTTTAGTCCTATGAGAGATTCAGGAAGACTTTAAGTATACCTGTTCACTCGTAAGCTGGCGCGAGATCGATAGATAGAAAACTAAAAGCTAACCGTTAAAAAAAAAAAATTGGTTTGTGTAGTGCGTGTTGCATCAAAGGCCATCTCAGGCGTTGCGGTAGTTTAGGTCGTTTATAAAACTGATGTAAGTAAATTTGTTCAAAACTTTATGTAAATAATCTGGTTAATATAACAAATCAAATAAAATAATATTTATGTTGGCCTTTCTCCGTTGCCAAATCTAAATTATTGTAATATAAATACTATACCTCATATTATAATGTCTGTGGAAAAGTCTTTAACTTTCTCTACCCTTCCTCCGCCTATGCTCACCCTTCGAGGTCACGCGCTAGCTTACGTGCGACTAGCTGTACTGAGAATCGTTTTGCGTCCAACGAGGCAATCTCATGAAACAACATAGGTCTGTTTCAGGCAATCAACCACGACTATAAATTTCATCATTTCCCTTGGCTCTTCCTCAATAGATTATTATTTATGACTCTTCCTCAATCAAACTCCTACTTTGAAATGGTTCTATATTCTTCTTTCTGGTACTTATTATAAACTTCACTACTGCAAATAGAGCACTCCCTTTTACGCTGAATGGGTTTTATCATGCAAACCCAAGTAATAAGGCCCCATAGACAACACAAGTTTTTACCTCTATTTGTAAAATCCTTCTTTAATTTTACCTCTATTTGCAATCCTCAAATTTCTGGTAAAGACCGTCAGAAAGCCAAAGAGATCTTTTAACTTTATTTTTAGATGCGGGTCAACACTTTTTCCATTTGAAAAAAACAAACATTTAAAAAGGTTTTATTTATTTGTTTTTATGGTAATTTTTCTATTTTCAACTCGAGCTACTAGTCTTTGGTCTGAGTTGACACTAGGATACATCTCCGGAATTAACTATCCACATTTGGACACATTTTAGTGTTACTCTAGACAAGTCTTTTCACAATAATAATTTGTTAAAGTGTTTTTAGTATTTAGAAAAACATTAATATAAACATTTATTTTCAAAAGGTTCAACCAAAGTTACAACAATCAAACTAAAAGGTGTTTCGAATTATTTCTCCATGATGTTTTTAAATAGTAACATAGCCATACCTAATAAAACACGCCAAATTACATAAAACATAATACTGTATAATAAGATATAATGCGAATCCTGTATAATCTTATACACTACTATATATATATATATATATATATATATATATATATATATATATATACTAGGATGACGTAGATTTTAGATGACTTATTCTTGTTAAATATTTATTTCCTAAAGTTTACAGCTAAAGTTTTATTAACAAGAATATTTATAAAACAATTCGCTCGAAACTTTCATGAATGTAAAAAACTGATATAGTATCTAAAAAAGCTTCGTACTGACATGTTGAATCGAGTCAGACACTATTGATTTAGCTGTGGAGAGGGTAGGGAGTTCTTATAGATCTCAATATTAATCAAAATCTGCTAGCATATTATTTATACACACACACACATATATATATATATATATATATATATATATATATATATATATATATATAATACATATTTTTGTTTGTTTTGGTTTATGTACTTTAAAAACGCCAAACGTTTTGGGTGTGAGGTCAACCACAACCCTCTTCAAAGAATATTTCATCTGTTTTTCGTATCTATACTCGTGACGTCAATAAAATAGCTTTTTAAACGATCAGCTTGGGCCAGCAACCCCGGAACTTTATATTTAAAAGTGTCATGTTTGTTTGTAAACGCTCCAAAAGCTGAAAATAATCTGTGATTTAGGTCAATAGGTCAATTTTGTGCCACGATATACGAAATGTTTGGTTCTATATATATTTCGCCTCAGTAACATACCCGCGACCAGGAGAAAAAGGTTTTTCTTTATCGGTCATCTGTTTAATAGCAACCTGCTCCATCTGTCGGGATCAAGGGGAATACTCGCCATACTAGATAACGACAAGTACAGTCACATTAGAAACATTACCGGCTCCCAGTTACATTGTTTATTAACCAGAACAAACGAATCTACTTCCATCAATTCATATTATTATTTAGTTTAAATTCAATATGCATCTTAATCGAGATATTTTTGTTGATCATGTCGAGATCGAGCTGCGCCGCTCACCAACTCGTAAGTAGAGGTTATGTAGGAATGCTGTGCTACGACTGCTTCCCCTGCATCACCTGTGCTACGACTTCTTCCCCTGCATCACCCGAGCTACGACTGCTTCCCCTGCATCACCTGTGCTACGACTGCTTCCCCTGCATCACTCAAGCTACGACTGCTTCCCCTGCATCACCTGTGCTACGACTTCTTCCCCTGCATCACCCGAGCTACGACTGCTTCCCCTGCATCACCTGTGCTACGACTGCTTTCCCTGTATCACCTGTGCTATGACTGCTTCCCTTGCATTACCTGTGCTACGACTGCTTCCCCTGCATCACCTGTGCTACGTCTGCTTCCCCTGCATCACCTGTGCTACGACTGCTTCCCCTGCATCACCCGAGCTACGACTGCTTCCCCTGCATCACCTGTGCTACGACTGCTTCCCCTGCATCACCTGTGCTACGACTGCTTCCCCTGCATCACTCAAGCTACGACTGCTTCCCCTGCATCACCTGTGCTACGACTGTTTTCCCTGTATCACCTGTGCTATGACTGCTTCCCTTGCATTACCTGTGCTACGACTGCTTCCCCTGCATCACCTGTGCTACGTCTGCTTCCCCTGCATCACCTGTGCTACGACTGCTTCCCCTGCATCACCTGTGCTACGACTGCTTCCCCTGCATCACCCGAGCTACGACTGCTTCCCCTGCATCACCTGTGCTACGACTGCTTCCCCTGCATCACCTGTGCTACGACTGCTTCATATCATATGGATTTGGGCTGTAAACAGAGTTACAACACTGGTGATCTCCATATTACCAAACAAGAATTCACAAATTAACGCGTTAACATAAGGAAGTTTATGATGCAATTGATAAATGACAAAGTTGGGGGGAACTTCTTGGATGCGCCAGGAGGACTGGGGATATATTTGTTATCAGACTGCTCCATTAAACTTCTATGAAACGTAAGCTTTGTTTTCCTCCTCATTTCTCATCCAGACAATCACAATGTGCCACAGCGAAGCGTACCAAAGTAATGGCTGTGTTATATAAACAATCATGAAACAATATTATGCAAGAATTTATCAAACAAGATATTATATAATTGAAAATAATAATATGTATGTGCAACACATAGCAGGATTATATTATAAAATAATATGATATAAAGGAATATAATGGAAAGCTTGAATGTTCACACTTTAATTTCCCAAATTACGTAACTCACACTTTCTTTTACTCTATTCTTTTCATTGAACATAAAGTATGCAGTGAAATCTATACAGTTATAATAAACAGTTTGGGCCTTAATCTAATTTAGATATGTGATTATAAATTTCTTGAATGACTGTTCTTAATGTTATGCTTAATTCAAAGTTTATTTTGGCAGCCAGATTTCCATATATTTCACGTTGATTCCACTATGAAATAACAATTGTTTGAAAATAATTTGTAAAGTAAGAGAGAAATCGAAATATTAAAAACTAATTATAACGAAATTTTTAAGGCCAGCTTTAATGCCTGAGCAAGATTACAATTGCATTGGAATACACATTTGGGTATAGGCTCAGATTTTTATTTGTTTAGTTATATCTGTTGTTTTGTTTTTTGTATTAATTTTAGTTTATGCCCCAACATATATTTACCAAATAAATTACCTAACAAGACCTTTATATGGACAAAAATGTAATATTGTAAAGGAAATTGATAATTTAATAACTCATGATAAAACTCATTTGGTACAATTATAATTTATTATAGAACTTAGTTACTTTTTAAAGAAGTTTTGTTCTACTTTTGAGCAATAGTTTTTTGAAAATTCTTATAAAATTATTATTCAACACATTTTATTTATCAAGCTTTCACAAATAAATGTTTATCGTCTCGCTTGAAATTTTGACAAAACTGAAATGTTCTGTGCAAAATGAAGGAATTTGTAATTTTAGGCCCAAAAAACATTTTGTGGAAAGAAATTTATTAGAAAGTAAATATTAAAAACTAATGCTCTATAATATAATAAAGCAATAAAATATGCGGTACTATACGTGACCTTTGTTTTAGATTTAATAATAATACCTTATCGTCATAATCTAGACTTCTAAAATATCACAGAAGTGAGTCGAATCGTCCCGAGGTTGAAGTAGTATTGCGTTTACGCAAACCGCTTGACTCGCACATTTGTTTCGTCTGAAAGCATTTGTCAGTAAATGGTTATAAATAAATTTCCGTTTTTTTATAAACATGAATAATGTACGAAGGTATTTGCAATTTATCGTTTGCCTACTTTTCATACGGCTATAAAAAAATTAACCTAGAATTATGTTATCTGTTAAATATGTATTTTGGAGAAGGCGAGACAAGTTGTACTGCAATGCGGCTCTACGTACTCTGGCTGCAAACAGATACATTGGCTTCTCTAAGCTTATTGATTGTTTCTGTCGCGTCATAATTAGACATCTCAAGTAATCTTGGTAAAAACACACAACAAGGTATACTGGATTAGCTTTACAATTAACCTTTTTTTTATTGTCGGATGCCTCGTTCCAAAACGGGCGTAACTCATGTTGTGTGGCAGTCTCCGAAAACTATGGAATCTTTTGTTATTATGGTATAAAAACGGGGAAAAAATATAGCACTATTTTTAACATCGGTAATGTACACAGTTTGTGTTCGCAGTTGAGATGTTAATGTTGGCAAGATGTAAGGAATAAAGCCTTTGAGATTATAGAAAAATAGCGACATGATTTTCCAGTTTAGAAAAAAAAACTAAAATGTCATCTGGCGATGCCTAATCAGAGATTAAACATTAAACAAAACATGCAAATAAAAAATACGGCAATAAAATATTGAAATTCTAAATTAAAAATTAAATTTTTATAAACTGTCACAGACTGCAACATTGTTAATGTTACGTACTTTTCTTTAAATTAAAGATAATTTAAAAGACAGTGTAAATGCTTCAGAGAGGGACTCCTTATCGCCAACCTTTGTCTCTTACAAGGTTCGGTACGGCCCAGTTCCTTTCGAATCGTCGGTTAAACGACATCTCTCCCGTCACTCTCGACGTGACGTAGTTTTTGTGTGTTCTTAACGAGGCTCGGTTTAGACCATTTTTCTCTCTTTGTTTCTCCTGTCGTGTGGCGAAGGTACTCTTAACATTAATAGTGACATTTTGAATATAAGTGATTTCTTTAACTTCAACAGGTAAATGATAAGTGCGGGAAAGGGTGCACCCGAATAACTGTCCGACAAGTGGTGGTACTTCGCCCAGTGAGGTATGTAAAAAACGTCAACTTCATTCATTTAATTATTTAAGGTCCTCCGGAAATCAATGTTGCCGTTACATGGCAAAATATTTAACATTTTTGGTCCTACGGCCCGGATCTTTTGAAAAGGTCCTATGTTAAAACATGTCCACAAGTGTGACGTACATATTTCCAACGGCACGCAATATCTTGTCCTTGTTACAAGGCTTACCTCACTCAATTTCTTATCTATCAGCTGTTCAAATACAATAGATTATAACAAACCCTCTCTGAAAGCATATCTTTATAATTAACTACGCTTGTCTATTTGTAAACAATTCGTATGATTCAAAATTATGTTTCCCACTCAGGCTAATGTTAATAGGCTAATATATTTATAAATATTTTCTGCTAACTATTTAGTATGGTAAAAGAAGTCACCTATGATTTCAGTGCTTATAAATTGCAAATTTATATTTATTAATGCTTATTGTTTTGAAGCAGATCATTCAGTTACATGCTGACCATTGTAATTGTAATATTTCCTTTTAAAATATTTACATTTTTCATAATTTGTATTGATCGTTTTTCTGATTGCAATTATTGGAAGATATCTTGTTATTGTAACCTTGAATAAGAGACATTTGTTTACTTCAACTGTTTACGTCCGTTCATAAGTTCAAACATTCAATATTTACATTTCCTTGTGAGAAACTAGTTTATGCTTTCTATATCGCTCTTGCTATTAGTATAGCATATTTTGTTAGTTTATTTAAAGAGCCTTATTGTTATTGTAGATATAATTCAATTCTATAAAATGGCCAAATCACTAAGGGTAATTACTGCTAAGAAAGAAGCTTTATTTTCCCAGATCCAATCTATTTATGATCTCACGCAAAAGATTTCTGATAAAGCGATCATGCAGGAATTAATGATCCGAGCTCCCTCTGTCGCTAGCATTAAACAAGAATTTTTAGACACATTGGACTTATTCAATGAACTCTCGTTGGAAAAAGATAACGATTTTATTCCCAATTTCTCAACTTTGGCTGTGGTTAATGATCTTGTTTCTCGCATAAATTACACTGTTGCTTCAATAGAAGCGAAACATGCTGCTAGGCAAAAAACCTAAGCTAGCTCTTCACTCTCGTCGCAAATCCCACTGCGACTTCCAAAATTGGAACTCAAACATTTCATGGGTGATCCATTTGAATGGATTTCGTTCAAAAATCTCTTTGACTCTACCATACATAAAAATACATCTCTCAATGCTGTCACCAAACTACAGTATTTGCTCAGTGTACTCTCAGGTGAACCATTAAAATTAATTAACTCTTTACCGATTTCGGAAGTTAATTATCAAGTCGCGTATGACCTTCTTATGGAGAGATATCATTCTCCAAGACGATTAATGTCAATTCATCTCAATAGAATTCTCGACTTGCCGAATATCAATTACACTTCTAACCAAATGCGTAACTTTGTTACAAGTTACACAGAGAACACCCAAGCCTTGAAGGGGTTACAAATTGATATCACGAGTAACAATCCCTTATTGTCAGCGATGATTTTACGCAAGCTGGATTCTACTATACTGAAGAAGGTTGAACAATCACGGGATAACACGTCGACCCTGGCAACACCTGCGGAAATTATCAACTTCCTCTCACAAAAATGTAGTGAACTTGAACACGCGACACTACATTCCTCTTCAACTCTCAACCCTAACTCATTACCTTCAAACTCATTACCTTCAAAAGGGAAAACAGTTAATGTATAAGACTCAGGTTAACCGAAAGGGGACTTCGCTGGTGACTTGTAACTCTGTCAATGATACAGCGTCTGAGACAAAGCATCCTTTATGTTTTCTGTGTAAAGGAACAGACCATAAAATCTATTCATGCCTTAAGTTTAAGGCCAAATCTCCGACAGAGCGTTTGAAGATCGCGAAGTAGTATAGTAGATGTATTTCATGTTTGGGCGCTCACAGTGTAAAGTTTTGTAAATCCAAATCGACTTGTTTTCAATGTAAAAGGAAACATCACACTCTTCTCCATTTCGACAACGATCACCTGCCTCAGCATACACCATTAAAGTCCTCTCTTTCCCAGGACCAAGGTGTAACAGAAGTTGTTCAGTCACCTATTAGTATGACTTCTCAGGCGACTAATCCTGCCTCTCAAAGTACAACTGTGCTCCTGGGCACACTTTTAGTAAAACTCTCCTCTCCTACCGGGACGACTTATGTTTTTTGGGCTCTGGTGGACTCAGGAAGCCAATCCTCATTTATTTCTGAGCAAGTAGCTCAACTAATGTGTGTAACTCGAACGAGAAGTAATCACAACATTGTTGGACTTTCTCAAACTCTTACTCGCTCAAGGGGCATGACCTCTTTAGGCGTGCACACTCTCGATGGCACAGTAATAGCTGCCAAACATAATTTTCTCATTCTCGACAAAATTTGCGTCGATTTACCTCGTACTCACATTGACGTTAAAGTACTAAATAAGGTACAATCTTATACGCTTGCCGACCCTACTTTTCATTTGCCAAGTCGCATTGATATTCTTCTGGGCGGCGCTCTTTTTCCTTTAATATTGACTCCAACTACGCATTCTCTCGGCTCTAATATGCCGTGCCTGATAGGCACTCACTTTGGATTCATGGTTATGGAAGAAGCTCCATGTCTGCCTACCTGTGAAAGGGAATCTAGTGATAGTATGTCCACCACATTACTCACGGTGAATGACTTGGAACTGCACAATTCTCTACAAAAATTCTGGCAACATGAAGAAGTGCACTTCACCTCAAAACTCTCACCACATGATCAAGCATGTGAAGTTCATTATGTCGCTACTCATACACGCGACAGTTCAGGTCGTTACTGTGTCCGACTTCCTTTCAAACAAGATAAACCTCCTCTCGGAACTTCTCGCGGGAACGCGGAAGTACGATTAAAATCTCTCGAGCAAAAGTTCAACTCTAAGCCTCGCTTCAAGCAACTTTATGCAGAATTCATGTCTGACTATTTGACTTCTGGACACATGATACTTGCCCAAAACACTCAGCTCAGTTCACCTCACTACTTTTTACCTCATCATGGGGTTCTAAAGGAATCCAGCACCACTACTCGCCTTCGAACAGTCTTTGATGCCAGTGCAAAAACATCCAACGGTTTCTCTCTCAACGACACCCTGTGGACAAGACAGAAAATGCAGACCAACATTTGTGATCTGTTACTCATGTTTCGCTATCATAATGTGGTTTTTACTTGCGATATACGTCAGATATATCGTCAGATCAAAGTCCACCCTGATGATCAACCTTATCAGCTGATCCTATGGAGGGACCATGTCGATCAACCTATTTCCACTTATCAATTGACCACAGTAACCTATGGACTTAGTTGTTCACCTTACCTGGCGATAAGAACTCTTCATCAGCTCGCCTCCGATGAAGGTGCTTCATTCCCTCAGGCTGCCGAAGTACTCCGCACACAAACGTTTGTCGACGACATTATTGCGGGTGGTGATTCCATTGATGAGGCCTCTCATTTGAAAACTCAGCTCATTTCTCTTTTACTTCGAGGTGGCTTCGAATTGCGAAAATGGACTACTAACGCTTATCAACTATTACAGGATCTTCCAGACGAACACCTAGAGACACCCACGTTTCTTCAGGATACCGCACAACCTCATTATAATATTCTCGGACTTCATTGGTCATCCTCTTCGGACGCTTTTACTTACCATTTGAATTTTCCTCGAAACTCTAAAACTAAACGCCAAGTGCTCAGCGTTATAGCTCAGATTTATGACCCTTGTGGTTTTCTTTCGCCTGTTGTCATGTGGGCGAAATGTTTTATGCAGCTCCTCTGGACAAAAGGGTTAGACAGGGACCAATCCCTACCACCTGAACTTCTAACTCAGTGGCAAACATTTGCAAAGACTTCTAATTGTTTAAAAAATATTGTAATTCCGCGGGCTTTACGCTTGAGTCACTCGCCTAACATTGAGTTACACGGTTTCTCAGGTGCTTCTGAGAGTGGATACGCTGCTGTCATTTACTTAAGATGTCAGATTAGTGACAACTCGGTGGTAATTCGGCAGCTATTATCGAAGACTCGGGTAGCCCCACTGAAAAAACTCACTGTACCTCGCTTGGAGCTAAGTGCTGCTCATTTACTCGCTCAATTAGTGGCGTATATTATATCTCTTTATAACAAAAAAATGGAATTTTCCTCTGTTTTTCTATGGTGCGATTCGTCAGTAACACTGACATGGATACAAACACCTCCTTATCGACACAAAACCTTTGTCGCCAATCGGGTAGCGCAGGTTCAAGAATTATTGCCTTCTCATTATTGGAGGCACGTATCGAGTGAACACAATCCCGCTGACTGCGCGTCACGTGGATTACTTCCTTCAGACCTACCTCAACATAAATTATGGTGGTACGGACCCTCTTGGTTACAACAGTCTCATGATAACTGGCCTATATCTCATTTTGAACCTGCAAAACTCATTGACACAGGGGAATATAAACCTATTTCACCTATATCTCTTCTCTCCACTGTTCACTCAGAATGGGACTTGCTGCGGAAATATTCTAGCTTTAGTCGACTGCAGCGTGTAATGGCGTACTTGTTGCGTTTCATACACAACTCTCGTCACTTAGGAAGAACTGTTGGACCTCTCACTACGGGGGAGTTGAACTCAGCCAGAATCCGAATATTCAAATTACTTCAGGCATCCTCCTTCATCGAAGATTTAAAGACATTAGGACACACCCCTCCTAACAGGGTATCTTCTAGGCTTCGACGATTAACACCATTTCTCGATAGCGATGGCGTCCTGCGAGTTGGTGGACGACTCGAAGCAGCACAGATTCGTTATGAGACACAACATCCGGTGATTTTGCCTAAGAAACACCCTGTGGTTGATTCCTTGATTGACCTATATCATCGGAAGTACCTTCATTCTGGAGTTCAACTCACCCAATAACTTCTCGCACAAGAGGTGTGGATATTGTGTGCTCGGAATGTAGTCCGTGCACGCGTCTTCAAGTGTATTGTGTGCTTTAAGCACCGACCTAAAATAAAAATACTCTTATGGGAAACTTACCTCAACCTCGACTGACCCCTACTCGCCCATTTCTCAACACAGGCATTGATTATGGTGGTCCTTTCACTCTGAAAGTACATAATCTACGCTCTATTCGAACCATCAAGGCATACATCTGTGTCTTTGTTTGCCTTGTCACCAAAGCTGTTCACATTGAGGTGGTCACTGATCTCTCGACAGACGCGTTCATCGCAGCATTGACTCGATTTGTGTCTAGACGAGGTCTTTGTCAACACATCTATTCCGACTGCGGAACAAACTTTGTGGGAGCTGACAATGCTCTGCGATCTCTACTTAGGACCTTAGGACAAGATCTCGTTTGTGAATTTTCATTTCAACGTGGAGTTAATTTTCACTTCAATCCTCCTGCTGCACCTCATCAAGGAGGGCTATGGGAAAGCGCAATTAAAAGCGCTAAACATCACTTGCGTCGCGTCATATTTGAACACGTTCTAACTCTCTCCGAATTCATGACGCTGGCAACTCAAGTCGAGTCAATCCTCAACTCTCGACCACTCACACCTTTGTCTAACGATCCTTCTGATCTCACTGCTCTGACCCCAGGACACCTTTTAATTGGAGCTCCACTCGTCGCCGTACCCGAAAGAAATCTGGCTGAAGTCCCTAATAATCGACTTAAGCATTGGCACCTCGTCCATGCTTTTCACCAACGCGTGTGGAAAAGGTGGCAGCTGGAATATCTTCACACTCTACAGCAGCGGACCAAATGGACGGAAACGACAGACAACCTGCGTGTGGGCGACCTAGTGCTAGTGCATCAACCTACTCCGCCTCTCTCTTGGCCATTGGCAAGAGTGACACAAGTGTTCCCTGGCACAGACGGTGTGGTGCGAGTGGTTCAGCTCAAGACACAGCAAGGACTTATAACTCGACCTTCTCATAAGGTTTTCCCCCTACCCATTAGTGCAGAATAAACTTATTATTTTTCTCATGTTTCTAGAAAAGGAATTTTTATTTTATTTAGTGTATATTTGTTTTTTGTGAAGAACTCTCAGTTTGTTTATTGATAATTATTGTTTTTTTTTCTCTCATGCTGGGGTAGCTTATATTGTATTCTTCTTTGAATCCTAGGAGAATTCAAGGCCCCCGGTATGTTACGTACTTTTCTTTAAATTAAAGATAATTTAAAAGACAGTGTAAATGCTTCAGAGAGGGACTCCTTATCGGCCAACCTTTGTCTCTTACAAGGTTCGGTACGGCCCAGTTCCTTTCGAATCGTCGGTTAAACGACATCTCTCCCGTCACTCTCGACGTGACGTAGTTTTTGTGTGTTCTAAACGAGGCTCGGTTTAGACCATTTTTCTCTCTTTGTTTCTCCTGTCGTGTGGCGAAGGTACTCTTAACATTAATAGTGACATTTTGAATATAAGTGATTTCTTTAAGTTCAACAGATAACTGATAAGTGCGGGAAAGGGTGCACCCGAATAACTGTCCGACAAGTGGTGGTACTTCGCCCAGTGAGGTATGTATAAAACGTCAACTTCATTCATTTAATTATTTAAGGTCCTCCGGAAATCAATGTTGCCGTTACATGGCAAAATATTTAACAGTTAATTTTGAAATATGCTATTTTTATTTTCTTTCTTTTAAATTTCGTAAACAGAGTTATTGGGTGGTATTCCTTAACATTTGGAACGCAATTAATGAGCTACTTTATATTCCATTGAAAACTTTAAGATTTTTACTAGGTTTCCTAGTTTAATTTACGAATTTTTCTTGTAAAGACGACAAAGAAACATAAAAGCATTAATAATATGCTGTGTTTATCAGAAACACCTATCTCATCTACTCTATCTGATCTATCAAGCAGGTTTCTGTAGCTGTCTATAAATCTTATGTGACATAATTTAGTTAAATATAATAAAGGGTTACACATTGTGTTTCGGTCAATGGTAAATATATGCTTTGTAGATAAATTGAAATCAAATTCTAAAACTAAATTGTTTTCGAAATATTAATTCATTCAATGTTTTGTTTTTTTAAATTTCAGATCTAAATTTTAAAATATTATAAAATTTGTTTTTAAAACCTAGAACTGTTCATTAATATAGGATATGCAAGGATTGTGAACTCTTGTAGCTTTCAATATTTTTCTTGTATTCAGTTGCTTTTGTATACTGAAGCGAGATCGTGTGTTTGCGCTGCACCTTACTAACACCTGTTCACATGTAGCCAGACAGCATACATTGTAATACCTGTGTCAACAGACACTGTGTTCTTACCCGGAACGTTTGTTTATAGAAACAGGAGGGATTAGAATTCTGATCTTTGCGTTTCTTTCCATTTAGCTGTACGAGGAATAAATAGTAAAATTATTAAGTGATTAGCGAATAATGTCAGTAATTATACGCTGATACAACTGGTATATACACATCTATCTCACAAAATGAAATGTTGAACCACTTACCTATTACATTAGGAATTAAAATTTCTCATCTTTATGAAACTTTTGTGATAATAATATATGATTTGTAGATAACGTTTATTTATTTCATTTAGTGTGTAAATATTTCTTCATAAAAACAAAATGTATTCAAATCCTTTCATCAAAGTAATATGCAATCTGAGCCTGAGTGATGTATTAGCTGTGAAAGTGCGTGAAGCTTGTGATATCAACATATATTACATTGTTTAAAGGTTTCGAGTGTAATGAGCTATTAGTATTTTTGATGATAGAATGTTTGTACATTATTACACACACACACACACACACACACACACACACACACACACACACACACACTCACACACACACACACACACACATACACACACACACACACACACACACACACACACACATACACACACACACACACACACACACACACACACACACACATACACACACACACACACACACACACACACACACACACACACACACACACACTCAGAGGTTTGTATGAGGACCTCGGTGTGCCGGGGTTAAACACTATCCAGCTAACTGAGGACATAATTTTTTGAAACCGACCAACAAGGTCTCGCCTAATTAGCCTATACCTTAAAAAATTGAACAGTTCGATAATAAGTTTTGGCGATGTGTTATGTTTTTAATTCTGAATCAAATAGTATAAGTTTTTTATTTCGGAAATGAATTTTAAAAATTTGATTTTTTTGCACGCTAGCGAGGTCTTGCCGTTTTAGAACCTACTACTGGGGTCTCAGCTCCACTATTTACATAAAAGCAAAGCGAGGTAATAATGAAATGTTTGGTACTGACTTCTGAGGTCTTTTTCTAATAAATTTGTATAAGATTTTTTTATTCCATTATGCATGAAATCGTTACACAATTGGAATGTTATTTAATTAAATTTAAATTATTAAAATTTAGTAGTAAAATTAGCATTTTTATTTAAATTAGACTGTGTTACAATGTATGCAATATGAAAGGTACTTTTTTAAATGGTTTAACCTATATTTTATTTTGCAAAACTAACAGAATAATTAGTATTTCGAATGTATGAAGTTTTATAAAAATCTCTTGAATATACAAATATTTTAAAATATGCATATGTATTTGAGGATTATAAATGTTTACATTTCTAAGCATGAAAAAGTTATATAGTAACGATTTTTAAATGGTTTTCGTATGTAGTTTAATGGTGTCGTATCTGTGAATTATGCTGTAAAATATGTTATTATAATACAATACAAAATTTAAAACAAAATATATACTGTAATTAATATTAGCCTATAAATCGGGTTTCAATAAATTCTGAATCTTGGCTAAAGTTTTTTCACTTTTAAAATTCGTAATTATTATTGGAATATAAATTCAAGTATTCTATTTGTTTTTACTGATAATTTAAATTTCCATTGTTTTGAAATTGTAAAATAGTACACATAAATTTTACAACTAGACCAAATTGTAGAATAGTTAAAGCGATATTTTATACTCCAGTAAAATAGGTTTTAAATATTTTGCAGTTTTTTATGGTATATAACAGATTTAATAAAAAAGGCTATAAATCCTAATGTTTGTACACTTTAAATAAAAACCTCTGTCGACCGGATAATGAACAGTCTAAGACCTCGGTTGCATGTTAAGGAAAATGTCGAGTCCTCGCTAGGCCGTTGCTGTACCACTCCCATTTCAGCTTTATGAAACACATTTAAAAAAAATATTACAAACTAAAAAATACAACTAATATTAAAATTATGTTTCACAGCATCATTATCAGAGCTATGTTATATACTCCATTAGCTTTAGTGTGTATTATGTTCTGGTAATATAATTGTAATGGCATTTATTTAAAACATATTAACAAGCAAAATCTATTTTATATTTGTTTAAATCTAAATTACAATATTTTGTCAACGATTGTTGTTAATTAAAAAATTAGACCACGGTTAGTATGTTAAGTTGATTTAGGATTTAAGAGTTAATGTTGAAAACAGGATTCTTAAATGCTAGCGATATCTTGTACTTTTAATGCCGAATATGGAGGTTTATACATGTATACCAATGGGTCCTGACGAAACGACAATAACCGGTCAGATACAGATCACTTTTTTCATAAAATAACAATCCGTTCTAGGTATCTAAACAATTTCCTAGGATATATCCGCATATTACAACAGCATTTTTCTTTTAAAGGTAGGTTACTGTTACCTATATTCTTTTGATTATACACATCGTCTCTAGTATTATTCATTACAACCCTATAATATTATAGCACTTTGTGAACAAGGTGGTTATTTAATCAAGGTGGTTTGGGAAACTCACTGTTCACTAAAAATTTCACTTTATATTCACACGAATTGTTAGTTCACTTGTTAGACACGGCACAGGACGGCACATTTCCACAATTAACTCTTTCAAACTAACCTGTTCTTGTTAACATTCTCAACCCCTACTAAAGATACTTTTGGCTAACGGAAAGACAGAGGTTCAACCCTACTGTAATCTTTACCTGGATTCTCTGTCCCTTGCCAAGTACAAGAAACCACCCCTTATACATCAACTAAGTCTTATACATCAACAATTATTTAAGCAAATATATTCATGGCCTTATTTCTTTTTATAACTTAAACCTACTATTCTAAATTCCAATTATTTAATTTTAACGTCTATCACTATGCGGAGGTTTTTTTTAATGGCTGTGGTCGACACTTCACTAGATTACAAAACAAATATTTAATTTAGAGCTCCAAATTTGAAACATGTATTTTAGTATTTCTTTACTTTCATATAGTCTTAAATAAATTATATAGACTATTTGTAAACTTTGCTAGTACAAGTTTTATAACGATGGAATCCTGATAACTCAATATTTCAATGCTGAAATATTAGGCTCTTATTTCAGAGTTTATAAATTAAACAAAAATAAGTTTTATTGTTGAAAGTCGTAGACTTATTCCACTATTTAGTTTGATTAATACATGTATTGCATATTCTTCACAATAAAAACAATATTTCTCCCACATAGGCTAAAGTTTAACTACCATTTCTCATTATGCATCTAAAGTTCAAATTTCATTGGAAATGTGGTTAAGAGTTGAACCAAATACAGCTTAATCGATTATATTGTAACACTCTTAAAAATAGGGTGTTACATATAAATTCATTTATATATTTAATTTTTAGTTAATAATTATATCTTCCCAATATAAAAAAAATTTTTCGTTTTATTCGTGCTCATTGTGAAGCTAGCATAGATAGTAGCACCCCTAGCGGGTAAAAATGTAAAATATCGTACGAGTTAACTTAATTAACTGACATCACCCGATGTGACGTAAGCATGGTCTGATATCGCCTGATCTGACGGACCAATCAGAATATTCAAAATGATAAGTAAGGGTGGGAAAATTCAGTTGGCGTGTCCTTGCAACGACCCCAGTTCTCCAAAAGTCTTTGAACGAGACGGACGTAATGGCACTTTCGGACATAACCTAGAAATTTATAAGCTTCCAGTATTCCAAATTTTAAGATGTCAAGGCCGGTACCAAATATTATTAACGAGCTAAAGAAGAAGTCAGAAGCGATTATTTATGTATTACAAATGAGTAAAAGTTAATATCATTTTTGTTTAAGTGCGCTGATTTGCAAGAGCGATGTGTTAAGTGTTTAGTGATTCCAAAAGCCATGGGCAATGTTTATTATTATTTTTTAAAGTGTTTTATAAGTGCACAACCAGGTACGTTTTAGATAATAATAAAGAAAATGTATTTTAATGTTAATTAAGTTGAATTTTAAATGATAAACGGTTAACACATGAACGGTAGAAATTGTCCTTTGAATAAAAATTCAAAATTAATTTGGAAAAACTTAAGTTACTATCTTGTCGATATAAATATAATTTTAAAGGTTAATAAGTAATTAAAATGTATGGAATAATTAGCAGTAATTAACGGTAAATTACTCGACACATTGCTGTCTTTTGTTCTATTGTAATTGGTCATTCATTAATAAATTGTATAACTTTGTATTTTAAAAATTTAAATTCTTATTTCACAAGTAACCTAGAACGTTACAAACTTTCAATTTTCATTTCAAGTAACCTAGTTCTATCTTCCGAAGATATCAGAAGATCGTTTACAGAAAGACATTATTATGCCTGGCTGAAAACGGAGAACTAGGAGCCTCTGGTAAGTAAGGCTAATTAATTTGTTAATTAGTAATTAACACACATTTTTAATAAAGCCCTGATAAATACTTACCCCAGGAAAAAGGCTCACCTGTTACAATATCAAATGATTGTTATTTTGTACAGAATAAGTTTCTTTTAATTTATAAGCAAGAAAGAAAATTAATTTGATGCTACTAATTAGGTGAATTAGAAAATACTATAAACACTATTGAAAAATGCTGAATTACGAATTATTTTAGGCTATTAAAATTAATGATCAAACATATTTATCCACTTGATTATAAGAAACCTATTCCCATGATTACCACTATAAATGTAATTTTGTGTCAAGTGTGAGTTTAGTTTTAAATATTAGTTTTTAAATAGTTTTTAGTTAGTTTTTAAATATTCAGTCTGTTAAACCTAGATATATGTTACTTATAACTTACGTTTCATTATTATAATGGATCACCTGTCCCCCTTTGCGTATTCAAAGCCTTCTAACAGATTAGGTGATACGTTCTGTATTCAAAGCCTACTAATAATGGCCACCTCCCTTGTATATTCAAAAGTTACTAGTAAATTAGCTATCCCCTTGTATATTCAAAGACTACTAATAAATTGTCTGCCTCCCTTGTATATTCAAAAGTTACTAATAGATTAGCTGCCCTTTTAGCGCATTCAAAGCCTACTAACATATTACGTGATACCTTCTATATTCAAAGCCTACTAATAATGGCCAAATCCCTTGTATATTCAAAAGTTACTAATATATTAGCTGCCCGCTTCTATATTCAAAGCCTACTAATAAATTGTCTGCCTCCCTTGTATATTCAAAAGTTACTAATAGATTAGCTGCCTCCCTTGCATATTCAAAGCCTACTAACAGATTACGTGATCCCTTCTATATTCAAAGCCTACTAACAAATTGGCTGCCTCCCTTGTACATTCAAAAGTTACTAATAGATTAGCTGTTCCTCTGTATTTTCAAAGCTTACTAATGGACTATGTGTCTCCTTATATACATAAAGCCTACTAATATATTAGCTGGGACAAGAATTGCAATATAAGACTTGAAATAACCGATATCATATGGTATGAAAAAAACAGCTGATTTTATGTTATAGGTTATGTGGTAGAACAGCTGTTTTAACGCAAAGTTTATGATACTTTATTTGATAATTTATGGTGATAGTTTTTTTTTGAAAAAATAATCCAATAAATATATTTAATAATAAATTAATTTTAGTTTTACATGGGATAAAATAGTTTCATAAAAGGGGTAATGTTGATGATATAGGTAATCCATTCTATTTGGCGTAATATAAGTGATAACATGATTACATAAGAAAGCTGGTTTTAAGTTATAGGTTATTTGGTAGAAAAAATAAAACAACCTGAAATATAAGTTTATTTATTTTCAAATGAACACATAGGTTATTCTAATGTACGAAAACATTGGTTATTCTAACGAAGCTTAAAGCAGCTGTTTTAACTTATAGGTTGTTACTTTATTTATAAAAAGAAAAATAAAATAACATTTTTCGCTGGTTATCTAAGTAGGAATTGACCTTATCAAATAGGAATTTTTGTTTATATTACTTGTATTACAGAAAACATCTAACTAATGTAATCATGGCAAAAACGATTGAATGATACAAAGAAATAAAAATATTCGAATAAATAATAAAAATAATAATATTTGAAACAAAGTAGCGAGATAATATCTCTGGCTCTCTGTGTATGTGGATTGACCCATACATAAATAGTTAGAGCTACTGAGAATTTTGGGGCAAGCCATTTCAGAACTAGCCAGTGCTTGTAGTACGAAGATATACCGGTAGATCAGTACTTGTGAAATACCGCAAAGTATTGTTAAATATACCGTAATAAGAAGGTATCTTGGAAACAAACCTTCCCGAAAAAGTCGTAACGAACTTATTGGATAAATCTGAGAAATGATGCGTACAAATTGGATGCAAGAAAGATACATTCAAAATAATTCAATAAACGGTTGTAATACAAGAAATAAAAACTACCAGACAGTTCAAATAACGTGGCATTAACTGTCTATTCACATTCAAAATATATGTCTACATAAACTGGCGGTGAAGAACACATTGAAACATAGCTTAGTATAGACGTAGTGTAGCATGACTGAATACATACAATGCTTGTGTTAATTGCAGGTTTAGGTTATTTCAGCGGGGATAATGCCAAGGCTACGGGAAGCATTAGTTTTCTGCTCTGATTGTGCCGGCATATAACATACTTAGCTCACCTGACCCGGTCATTAGAACAGTCGTGGTTTCATCTAATGCCCTGAGTGGCTTATCCACTAATACATTCTCCGAAGGCAAAAGTGTTAATAGAACATTTGTGTATTACTTACTATTTGATGGAAAATTCCATTTACATATAATATTTCAAATAATCATATGAAACACGATCTTAGTCATATGAAAACTACCGAAGGAATATGAGGCAGCAGGGCTCAACAACGAACATTCTAAAATTTGATTATCTAATAGTAGGCAAAGACGAGATTTGGGACCTCAGCGTAGAAAACACTGTAATCAAAAGGGTACAAACCTCCAAATATCTAAGGGCGACTTTTAATAAGAATTGCGATAGTGAGGATGAAATCAGGGGACGACTAAACAAAGGCAGATCAGTGAAACTAACTTTAAACACTACAGTTAGAGGTATGGGATGTTACGAATGCTAATAATAACAAACTCATGACGATGGAAATGGACTACTTAAGACGACGCTACGTGAATCGAGACTTGAAAGGGTCAGAAATAGGCAAATACGTTACGAAATGAAAATGGATAAAAGTATAAGGGAGGAGATAGAAAGAAGACAACTAACATGGTTGGACACGTAAAGAGGACGGCAGAAGGTGGCCTCCAAAGGTAATCGAGTAGATTCAACCTGAGAAAAGAAAGAGACGACGGCCACGAAGACGTTGGCGTGATGGGATCGATGAAGCAATGACTGGAAGAAACCTAGAAGAGGCATAATCTATGGCAAAAGAAATTGGAAATTTGAGGCGGAGATGTGGCAACAGCTGTAACAGATCCGTTATAAAAAAATAAGTAAATAATCTCACCCCCCTTCTGTATGGCCCCTGTAAAGAGCAGATTTTCTTCAGATATCTAATACACTTCCTTGTAGGAAGAGGGATAATCAAGGTCCAATGAAATAAGGCAGTACTACGAACAGGGCAATGTTCCTTTAGGAAAGGGGAAAAAATGGTGCGTTGTCAGGTTAGGTTCACTCATACGTAGCCTTGCTTTCCGCCAGAATGAAGAGGTACCGACTACCGCTACACAGGGTTATAACGGAGTTTTTGTCCTAAATATTCTTCCAAATGATTCAGTTATTTATACCATTTATATAAAAATTAAAATTAGCACATTTTCATTATAAATTTTTAATATGTAATAAAGTAATACATTTTTCAATTGGATGAATTATAATTAAATATTGTTTAAACATGTCCGCCTCTTAATTTTGCACTGTCAAGTATTTTCAGGCTAATCTTGAATTTCTATTCTATACTATCTAGTTAGATTGCTTTGGTAGACTACAATTTATTAGATTCATATAAGTAACGATGTCTTGAATTTTTACTCTCCAAACGTAAAATAACTGGTTACTTTGTTTAGGTATACTAGAATTTATGAATTTTGCTAATCATAATCACTTCCAGATTCATTTTGTAGTTGTATACGTAATTTCTTAAATTTCGTTCTTCAATCGTACAATATTTAACTGGCTTACTTTGATAAACTGGAATTTATATGTTAATAAAATCGCACTTTAAATCAGAAGAGTGGTCTGTAATGAGCAACAGAGTTCGATTTTTCAGATGCTACTACAAATTTTAAATACTCATAATTTTTGCTGTATTGGATAGGAAAATAAGTCGCATTATTTATCTTAAAATTTTGCCAATCATAATCACTTCCAGATTAACTTTGTAGTTGTATAGGTAACATCTTAAATTTCGTTCTTCAATCGTACAATATTTAGCTGCTTGCTTTGGTAAACTGGAATTTATATATTAATAAAATCGCACTTTAAATCAGAAGAGTGGTCTGTAATGAGCATCAGAGTTCGATTTTTCAGATGCTACTTCAAATTTTACATACTCATAATTTTTGCTGTATTAGATAGGAAAATAAGTCGCATTATTTATCTTAAAATTTTGCCAATCATAATCACTTCCAGATTAACTTTGTAGTTGTATAGGTAACATCTTAAATTTCGTTCTTCAATCGTACAATATTTAGCTGACTTGCAAATCAGAAGAGTGATCTGTAGTGAGCAGCAGAGTTCGATTTTTCAGATGCTACTTCAAATTTTAAATACTCATAATTTTTGCTGTATTGGATAGGAAAATAAGTCGCATTATTTGTCTTAAAATTTTGCCAATCATAATCACTTCCAGATTAACTTTGTAGTTGTATAGGTACCATCTTAAATTTCGTTCTTCAATCGTACAATATTTAGCTGCTTGCTTTGGTAAACTGGAATTTATATATTAATAAAATCGCACTTTAAATCAGAAGAGTGATCTGTAATGAGCAGCAGAGTTTGCTTTTTCAGATGCTACTTCAAATTTTAAATACTCATAATTTTTGCTGTATTGGATAGGAAAATAAGTCGCATTATTTATCTTAAAATTTTGCCAATCATAATCACTTCCAGATTCACTTTATAGTTGTATAGGTAACATCTTAAATTTCGTTGTTCAATCGTACAATATTTAGCTGCTAGCTTTGGTAAACTGTAATTTATATATTAATAAAATCGCAATTTAAATCAGAAGAGTGATCTGTAATGAGCAGCAGAGTAAGAATTTTCCGAGGCTATTCCAATTTTAAATGCACTCACAATTTTTGCTGTAAAGAAGACAGTTATGATTTCACGTTATATTGTTAGGAACGTGCCTAGGTCTTGCATCTCATGTTTTATGGAGTTGGAAAATCAGTTAATTTATCTTCAAAATTTGTTGGTGTAAAATGTAAGGTATACTGTTAAAATTCACTGTGTACGGTTAAATATAACTGACCACCTTACTGTTAAAATTCACTGTGTACTGTTAAACATCACTGAACACCTTACTGTTAAAATTCACTGTGTACTATTAAACATCCCTGACCACCTTACTGTTAATATTCACTGTATACTGTTAAACATCACTGACCACCTTACTGTTAAAATTCACTGTGTACTGCTAAACATCACTGACCAACTTACTGTTAAAATTCACTGTGTACTGTTAAAAATCACTGACCACCTTACTGTTAAAATTCACTGTATACTGTTAAACATCACTGACCACCTTACTGTTAATATTCACTGTATACTGTTAAACATCACTGACCACCTTACTGTTAAAATTCACTGTGTACTGCTAAACATCACTGACCAACTTACTGTTAAAATTCACTGTGTACTGTTAAAAATCACTGACCACCTTACTGTTAAAATTCACTGTATACTGTTAAACATCACTGACCACCTTACTGTTAAAATGCACTGTGTACTGCTAAACATCACTGACCACCTTACTGTTAAAATTCACTGTGTACTGTTAAACATCACTGATTATCTTACTGCTAAAGTATACGGTGTTGTGGTAAACTTCACAGATTTTCTTAATTAATGTTGAAATGCACGTTTACTGTTTACTCTCAAATTACTTCCTTACCAATAAAATAGCACCGTAATTTGTAGGCTCACTATTGAAATTCTGATTTGATTTATTTACAGTACATTTAGATGTCATTTTTAGTAATTGCAAGACCTAGGCATAAATTTTGTTAGCTGATACAAATAAGAAACTTTCAGTGGAAATTTTTAAGCCGAAATAATGGCCGTTGCTAAGCAATCCCATATACAACAATTATCAACTATTACTTTTATTGGGCGTTTTATTGCATTTTTTCTACTACGCTTTTTAATTTTAACCTGAAGTGTTACAAATTCTGCTCACGTTAATAAGTCTCTTTCTTCACACAAAGTAAACGTTGAAACAGACTAACGGTAGATTTTTCTATTATGGCATTTTTCTATTAAACTAGGTCAATATACCATTAACATTTTATTTTCCTAAAAGAACTCAAAACGCAAATCACAGTCGGTTCAGTTCCTTGACTCTCTTGAGGGTGGCTTCTGAAACGTCAAAGAATAACGAAAGAAAGGAAGATTTATAAAGTATTATATACTTAAATGAATATGAAAAGGTATTTTATATACTGGGTGGACGAGTCGAATACATCTTCCTTGTTTATTTTTAAAATTTTATGATAATTAGCTGATGGTAAATGTTACAATATCTTCAATTAGCGTCAACCAGTTTTCCATGTTCCTTATCAGGGTTCTCGCCTGGTCCAGGTCCAAGGAAAGGTTTTACTGACATCGCCTTTGAGACAAATCGCGGGCATTCGATGGAGGAGTGAGTATAAGATTTGTATACCATGCAACTTGAAACCTGTTTCCAACCAGGACATCTTAAAAGCTTTCGATTCCATGGAAAAACCTGAAATTGCATTTTCAGAACTGGTAACGGGTTGTCTTGAACTTTATTTAAAAAATGATTAAGCATTTTTTATGGGAAGTTTGGTATCTGTAACTTCTCCCAATGTTGAACTTTGTATTGATAAATTGTGTTTGATAATTACTAATCACTGAAACTTATTTATGATTTCTATTTGAAAATCTATTCCTTACCCTACAAATCAGCTGTTGTTTACCAAATTGTGTAAGTCCAAAAGTTTCATTTTATGGTCATCGAAAAATACATAAGGGTTTAATTTAGGTAATTTGTATTATTAGTAATGTTTTATTATTTTAGTGGTTTTATGGTGTTTGCCAATATTTTCTTTGTAATATATTTCCCTACCACTGTGCTCTTGATATGGTATAAGAAGCAGCACTGGTTGTATAACAAAACACTGTTCTTTTAACAGATCAATGCAAAGCCTTCTGAATTTCGACTAGGATTAGTTCATGCAATTATTACACTACTACTACTTATATCTGAAAGTAGAAATTTAAAAAATAAAATTATTTATATCAATAATAAAACTTGTCAGATTAAAATCACAAAAATTTCTAATTCAGAACTTATGGAAGTAGAAAAATTACCTCTGACATAAAGTAAGTCATATACGCGCCTAAAAAGAGTATAGAAGGGATTTTTTAGTCTGCTGTTTTTTTTTTAAGTAAAATCGTTATAATTGAGGCTAATATTTTGTAATTCTAGCTATTCTCCTAGGTGGTTGATCTGAGCGGGAAGAAATACTTAAGTGAAAGTTGGAGTTCCTATAGTCGGTGGTGGAGGGAGTGGTTAGGTCTGATCTAGCTGCGGGACCGATCGCTTTACTCGTAACGTTAGATTCGTTCTAGCGCTGGGACCGATCGCGTGTGGGCCTTTTTGTAACTGTTTTGCATTATTTTAGTGAATATAAGTTTTTATTTGTTTTATAATGTTCTGTATGTTTGGATTTCTTTGTTATAATTTATAGTAATAATATTATAATATATATTTTTTTGTAGGTGTAATAATTGTAGTTTATTTAAATTATAGAAAATTTGTATTGATTTTGTGGTGGCTTGCAGCAAGTGAAGACGAAAATTTCAGTGATTTATAAGATGTCATATTAGACCAATCTATTATTTCAGTAAAAGTTTTATTGACCACAGATCTGAGTTAAAAAAATAAGTTCATCAGGTACTTGTATATTTGGAAACAGAGGATATATGACATCCAGTCCTTGTATACTCATGTAACTGTTGACTTTTGGGTCTTGTGGATTGTTGAATCTAGGTATAAATAATGCTTAAAAAATCTTGCACTCAAACACTGATAGCATGCTGACCAGAAACACTTTTACTACTCAACTACGGAAACAATAGCGTTTCTTCTATTGAGGGAGCACCTATAATAGGCTACCAATACCCTTAAAGTAGAAGACATAAGGTATCACTGGAACTGAGTCAACTGCTCATCAAGTGCAGTTGCCGATGAGATGGTTAGCTGTAAGTACTGTCCTATGATACAAAATCTATTCATCTAGACATGTTGCAACGAGTGCAACAACGCAGTATGCAAGGAACACACTGCTTCAGTCACAGTGGTTTAAGTTGAATATCAAACTTTACGAGTGGAAACAGATGAATAAATGCATTATAAAACGGTTTTTATTTGTAATGTAGATGGCATATATCGGAAAAATATTCCCGAGAATGATTAAACTATATTGTTTAGTATATGTATTACTAGTTTTGTCATAAGAGTTTTATTTTAGCAGAAGTATAATTATAACATTATATTTGTAACTAGTAGATTTTATTACCATAGGTATCTCGCAGGTTGTAGTAAATAAAGTGTATCGCATAAAACGCAATCAAGGGTGAATGACTTATGTTAGATTGAACCTAACATGGGACCGATGGAGTGATTTCTTGCAGTGCAAGATGGTGGGTTAATAATTGAATAGTAGGAAAAAATATATTCCCTATAATTTCATCAATAATTATTAATATAACATTTATACATATAGCTAGTAAATTACTTACAAAATTATAGGTATATACTTTATTTATTATACTTGATTAATAATAACTTTAATATATATTTTTGTTATGTTTTAATCAGCGGGTCACTGACTAACGCTTCAGGTTCCAGTATTCGAATTCACTTTTCCTAATTTTCTAAAACCTAACTATTTGACTCCCATACCCACTCTACATGAATTTACCATGTTGAAGGCATTAATTATAAACGTTTAACCATTTTCTGTGTACTATCTCTCTCTTATTTAGAAAGCTTCCACTTAACTTATTGTTTATTTTTCTCTAATCCTGAATGAATAGTACAATAAAGACAATGTTCCCTAACATGGCCTCTCACCATTGTTTGTTTTGTGAACTTAAAAATACTAAATACTTTAGAGTTCTCTTTCTTGAGGATATTCTAGTAAACACACTCATACTCTCTCTCTCTCTCTCTCTCTCTCACACACACACACACACACGCGCACACACTCACATACACTAATACTCACACACACACACACACACACACACACACACACTCACACACACACACACACTAACACTCACACACACACACACACACTCACACACACACACACACACACACACACACACACACACACACACACACACACACACACACACACACACACACACACACACACACGCGCGCACACACACACACACACACACACACACACACACACTAACACACACATTGTTGTAATATATATATATATGTATGTATGTAAATATAAAATACTTTTCTTGTTTAATAATTTAAAACAACATAGGTTATTAAAATACAAGAATATTTATTAATTTATATTCAAAGCTTTTCGTTTGGTAAACAGTACCAATATCATCAGGAATGAAAATTACAATAATGTAAGCTATTAATAATGTAAATAATAGCTAACATTATTGTAATTTTCATTCCTGATGATGTTGGTACTGTTTACCAGCGAAAAGCTTTGAATATAAATTAATAAATATTCATGTATTTAAATAACCTATGTTGTTTTAATATATATATATATATATATATATATATATATATATATATATATATATATATATATATATTTTTATGTATACAAATTTTAAATGAACCATTGATTCAGGAGTTAGTTTTTGTTAAATTTACCCACAAGTATGTTAACATATTTACAAATTCTTTATCACATGCGAATTAATTCCACTGTAACAACAGCCAATCGATACGAAGAACATAACTAACTCCGTTATGTGTTAATTTTTACGAGACAAGTTGTGTAGGCTTGGTGGTGTTCGAACACTGCCTTGCCTTAAGTGGCTTATACAAATTTCTTCCTTTATCCATAATCTATATTTATAACAGGTGCTAACTGTTAAATACGATGCTTTTTTGATAGCTTTCTACGTGTACATTCATTTGCGGTTGACAGTGTAGTTGATTTACGATAGATTTCACAATCCTATGGGAATTAATTTGCTTTAGCCGATGATACTCCGCGAATACCACCCAGCTCATTGAATGGCAGTAAATGAGATAAAATTAGAAAATATAGTGGCCATAAAACTTTATATGGCTTAGGTACTTTAACAAGACGAACTTGTCTCATGAACTTCTTTTCTCAACTATAAAACTGAATCAACAATATACCCAGAGAATAGTTTATCTATCAAACAAACGTCTTCAAACCTAATAGCCACGCCTATTTTTACTCATTTCAAAGAATAAATTTTAATGAAATATTAACAAATAATTCGAATCTGTAAATTTTATTTAACTGGTTTAATTGAATGTTTTTTGCGAATTATACAGAATTAATAGATACTACAAATTTTTCCATAGCTTAGCTAACATGAAAGCTTTAGAGGCTAGCCTGTTTTGTATGTCACATTGATTGCACTTCATAATGAAATCAATGGGGCTGGCGAAAAGTTTTTTCTATTTGTATAAATAACATTTGTTTATGTAAATAAATATATTCCTGTATTTGCATTACCTTGGTATATTTGATTATTTATTACAGGAAAATATATTTGTATATTATATGTATTACCTATAAGTAAAAATATAGGTATAACTTTTATTTGAAAGTTAACCACAACTAGATAAGACGTTTTCCAATTGTTGATCTCGAGAAATTTTAACCTGCGGCCCAGCTGGAGAAAAATAAACATTTAGTTGGCCCACCATTCCAAAAAGGTTGAACACACCTGCTAGATCTAATCCTCTTTCTCAGGTGCTCAATTAGTAAAATCAAAATATGCAAAGTAATCAAGTCAATATTGAAATGTACCCAAAGGCTTGTCAATAGACCTTTTACAAGTACATGTATACAAAAACTCGTAATTAACTAAATTCCTATTACTAATGTATATACAACTAATTATGAGAATGGAGCACAAACTTCTGATTTAAAAAATCTAGGGGGCTTAAGACTAAAGGTTCAATCACTGTTGATACTTAATGTTAAATAATCCCTATATTGTAAATTATTTAAGAAATGTTCGTAGATATATTGTTTATAAGGAATTTAAAGTTGTTATATTTGTTAAAATGAAAAACGAATCTTGTAAACGATGTAGATAGTTGAAGAAATTAAACCAGATCTCACCCAAATATGAAGTGTGCACATTGTTGGCTTGCTTGATTGATACATTTCGGCTATTTTTCACTTTACTCTGTTTTTAAACGTTGGTCTGAGAAACACAAATATAGCTTTATTTTTAACACCTTTGAGGCTTTTATATTATTGGAATAAATATTTAAGGGCACTCAATTTGGCAGCTTTAATTAGTGTTTACATGCCACTTAAAATCACTTTATTTACTATATAACACACAAACAGTTCACAATTCCATTCTTTAACCTCACTGCTTACAGTATATAATAATCAAGTTAAGTAAGGATTATAACACAAAGTAATATTAAATAAATAATAGATGAGATGTATGTACTTAAGGTTGTCCCTATGTTAAATATTTAATACAAAATAAATTACCATTAGACTTTTGATAATATGTTACCCTTATTAGATTGTAAACAAGAATTAATTACTATATATCTATACATAATTTATTGGATTATTTACTTTACAAAAATGAAAAGGTTTTTGGTTAATTATTATTTTAATAAGTTGTTGTTGTCGTGTCTATTATGTGCAAAGTGAAAAAAGTTCAGTTTCATGTCCAGTATGTAGCATTTTAATGAGTTATTATCATTAACTGTGAACAGAGGTCTGTGCATTTACAATATATATATATATATATATATATATATATATATATATATATATACATATATATACCTAATTCTAATGTCCTATATGAGACTATTGGGTTGAACAAAAACTTTTGACGTTTAAATTGGATTTTGGTTTTTGAACCTAGGCACAAAAGAGACTTCATTTGTAAAGGTGCTCCATCACTTCCGGATGTGACAGCCATAAAATCATGCTTATTTACTTGAGGTTACTTATCATCGAAGTGAGATAAATTCGAATGGTATCAACTCCTCCATTACATGATCAAATTACAGTTATTTTAAACAGGATTTGTATTCAGTAGCATAGAAAGCACCTATGAAAGGATATAATTCTGTAGAGTTGGCGTTTATTATAGTTATATAACTTGCAAATTGGGAAATAATCTGTTTTGATTTCGTTACTGTTAGAATCACTTGTTTTATGCATCTTTTTAAAGCCTGCTAAACATAAAGAGGAAAGAGCTTCCTCCTTTGTAGAGGAAATTTAATTCATAAAGTAAAGGGAGATCATCCTTTCAACTTATAGTGTAATAAAGAGATAAATTTTCCAATCATCCTGCAAGTTAATGTGATTAGATAGGCAATTCGTTCCATCCTACCGAAGCCCCACCCTGCAATATAATGTCTTTTTTTCATATATTCTTCTTCAATGTAATAAAACTAGTTTCTGTTAAATAGGTATGTCTATCTGTCTGTTTCTCTACCTACCCCCTCATCTCTCTCTTTCTCTTTATATATATACAAACATACACACACACACGCATATATATATATATATAATATTAAATATGGTGATATGTTTTCTTGTATTATAGTTAATAAATTAAAAACATTTCAAAAACAAGAATACTTTAATTGAATATGTATTTTCAAAGCTTTTCGCCGATAAAATAGTACCAGCATCTTCAGGAAAATAATTATCTAATCTTTAAAATAATTATCTAAGATTAGATAATTATTTTCCTGAAGATGCTGGTACTATTTTATCGGCGAAAAGCTTTGAATAATATATGCATTAAGAGTATTCTTGTTTTTGAAATATTTTAAATTTATTATTAATATTATATATATATATATATATATATATATATATATATATAAATATATATATATATATATATATATATATATATATATATACACTCTTGGTTTTAGGGTGTATACACAATAAAACGTATATAAATAAACTTATTAGTTATTTCCTAATGACTTTGCCCTAGCTTAGTTATAAGAATATTTTAACGCCTTTAAACCCTTTGAACCCATTAGTTCCAAATGGAACCCTTTTAAAACTATACTTACTTTTAGCATACGTTTATATCTTGAAAACGTACAATTTATAGTTAAATTTAAAGTATAGAAAAGTACACAAAAGAATCCCTGAAAAGAAAAAACATATCGACACTTGTAACTTCATAACAAAAATCACAAATGTAAATAAATCACATTTTACCAGAATGTTTCACCTATTCAAAATTTTTAAAAATATACTCATTATTTTCACATATATTAATATTCACAATTTATACAAAATCTATGCATTTTTAGCACTTCTTGTCCTTCAAAACACACGATCAGAAATCAATTTAGCAAAAATTTACTTCCTGATTTAAGAAATGTACTTTCTGATAATAGAAAAGTACACAAAATTATCTCTGAAAGAGAACCATATCGACACATAACTTCATAAGAAAAATCACCTATGTAAATAAATCACAATTTACCAGAATATTTAACGTATTCAAAATAAAAAAATTAACCCTATATTTTCACATGTTAATATTCACAATTTATTCAAAATCTATGCATGTTTAGGATTTCCTATCCTTCAAAACACATGATCAAAAAATAATTTAGCAAACGTTTACTTTGTGATTTAGCATTAAACATTTCGAGCATTTTCCCATTATTTATATATAAAAAAACAATTATTAAAGAAAACCTGAAATATTAACATTTAACGATTTATAAAGACAACTCACATATTAAACACTAAAATTCAATAAATAAACCTCACATATTTTAATCGACCATCTTCTCAAGAATATATCTCAAACTGACAACTAATATCATCAGAAACATTTACCTATTTTTAAACAGTATATTTAGATCCTAATTTTAACACACTGTTTGTAAAATCTGCATTTATATACATAAATCAAACTTATTTTAATTTATCAATTAGTATTGAAAATATACTTTTTGACTCTTCTTTGTTTTTGAACATTATTTATTTACTTTCTGTAAATTTGAGAATTACTTCAGAACTTATTATTATGTCTTCTGATTATATTTTTGTGTATTATTTTAATTTGTTAATTTCAAATCAGCTTTACTTGTAACTCTTTTTGCTGCGTTAATTTGTATATATTTTCCTATTTTAGTATTTTAAAAAACTTAAAAGTTCCTTAATTATAATTACGGTAACATATAAAATCCGTAGGCAATTTTTTTTATTAATTTTGACCTTTTTATTCGTTTGCAAGTAACCTCATGGTTTTTTTATATGTTAAGTTTAATTCAGTATACCTTGTTAACAACTCTTTTAATTAAGTTTCTTTAATTTTGCCATAGTTTACCAATATTTAGATTTTTATCTATTTTGTGTACATTTAATTTTAATGTCCTATATCAACAAACACTGAAAGCATTTATTTCCAACATAATTTATTTTAAAACAATCGTTTGTTTATATCTATACTCGTTTGGCTGCCATTTAGGCTATGATGACGTCAAAGCTAAAATGGCGCCTCATCTCCTCATCTCCGTTTCTTCACTTCTAATATAAATAAAGCTATTATCCTTAGAACATAGTTTATTCATTATATTTTTTGAATTACAAAGAATTACTTGACTTTTCATTTCCCCCAAAAATAAGTTAATTTACAAATTTTGTTTGAAGAGAAGAAAGAGAATGCCTTTTTTAATTCGTGACGTCTCCTGGAACCTGCTAGATTCAACATGGTTTGGTGTTGTCCAGATTTTGTAGCGTGAAACTTCTCTCCATGGCTTTCTTTCTTCAGTTCTATCCTTTGTCCCACGTTAAAGGATAGAACCTAATTTTAATTAGGTTCTAATTAATTTTAATTAAAATTAAAAAAAATTAATTTAAAAATTTACAGTTCTTTATCCTGTTTTTCTAAATAGGTTTCACTGATTTTATTCCCGATTTTAAAACCGTTTCTTGATAACTTGATGCTTACTTTTTTTGTTTTTAACAATATGTAACAGTTTTTAAAATTATTTTGGCGAATTATAATGGTAATAAGTTCTATACAGAATTTGCGTCTTATAAACCTTTGAAACCTCCGTTTTTTATCTATTAAAATTGCACCACATTTTGTTTAAATTTAGCCAATTTTAGGGACCCAAATCTCTAAAAAGGTTTGGGAATCACCTTTACACCTTTACATTTTTGCAGACACCTATTTCCCGCACATATTGGGATTTACCACTTTTAAATCATTAAAAGCGGAATAAGTTGAAACTCCGTCCAGCGTTGACGATGCTTCGAGACTCACTGACCACTTTCCTCTAGCTTCAATCCACACTCTACACACAATCTGCCTCACCTGTTGTCCCCGGTCCAATCACCATACTTGTTAAAAACTGACAAATTAATAATATGTTTCGATGCCACCCCTTAAAATAGCTTGATCCTTAACTTTACAATTCCCGGTAGTTGGTGGCTTCTTTATTTTTGTACAAATTTTATATTGGGTCATAACTTTATAAATTTTGGATTTAGGCGATTTCCTTTTTCTTGATTTTCATCATAATTTTTCTTTTTGCACATTATCCATTGTCGATGTAATTTCTATATGAATTTTGATTTTTCTTCTATTTTTCATTGTAGCTTATCTCCTTCAAATCAGTAAAAAAAACTCCCTACTTTAAAAACATCTATACTTTATACATTTTCTATAAAATTGCTGCTTAAGGCACTGTATATTTATTTATATATTTCTTTTACTATCGAAAATTAAAATTTTATATTATTTAAATTTAAAATTTCAATTGTAACACTTAAATTCGAAAATTAAGCCCGTTACAGTGAGTGTGTGTGTGTGTGTTTGTGTGTGCGCGTGTGTGTATTTGTTTGTGTGGTAGGCCTATGTATGTGTGTGTGTGTGTTTGTGTGGTGTGTGCGTGTGTGTGTACTTATGTATGTTCGTATGTGCATGTATAATGTTTATTTCAGGCGCGCGCGCGTGTGTGTGTAACCAAGCAATAACTACAAACCTTACAAAAAAATTACACGATACAAAATTTAAATTTTTACAACTGAATAGAAATAATTCAGTACAACCTAGAAATAAATCTATTTTAGTTTTTAAACTATTAGTTATTTTATTTATTGTAATAGAATGTGGTAAAATCAAAGGCACAAAGAAGCTTGAAGTACGGTTTAGTGATTGCCAAATATAATCGAAATAAAAAAAACAGTTGAAAGTTGTAATTAGCAAGACGAAAATGGCACTTTTGCTTTTAGAATTCCCTCGAGTTCGAAAATGCTAAGTGCACCGATAATAAAACAGCTATAAAATAAAAGTATTCTTTCAGAAATACTACATACTAGTGGTGAAACTGGAAATTGAAAACTATGGGCAAAAAAAGACACATATAACAATATCGTATCAGGTAGAAAAATCAAGTAATCGCTAAGAGTTATAAAATCCCCTAAAAGAGATTAGTTCTAGGCTTAGTTTTACAGTAATGTTGAACAGAAATGACGTAACTGGTCTCAAAAAATAATATAACTAGACAGGAGCATGTATCTCGCTGTACAGTGTTCTGTGTATTCTTTTCTATTGAATATAGAAAGAAATCTAATCGAGAAATAAAATAAAAACTAAAATAGAAATATACCTTGATTTTAACCCAACAGTTTTACATTTTGCGACAAAACATATTTGGAAAAGAAACTGCCAATTAAATTTTTCGTCAAGGTTTACAACAATCAAGCAATTATTATTTGTAAAACTTTGCAGCATATAGTACATGTTTGTAAAATTATAAGTTTTTAGAAAAAAACCTTAATTTTAATTAGAGCTTGTATAATAACATCGTGAGTAAACATGTTTAATTATAACTACATACCCATCATATCCTGATACACGATAGATATTGCTGACAATGTAATTATATTATCCGTACGAGAATGTAATATGATCCTTGCTGGGAATATCATCTACACAATAATTGACATATAACACGAAACAATAAGACTTGTTAGTGCATAGAATGCTATCAATATATAATAATCCTGTTTGCATTATAAAATGTCATATTGTATTACAAACTACAGACATCTAGACCTATTATATTTCATTAGAAATATTTTAGTAAAACAAATGAAAGCGTTCTATATTTGTGTATCAATTACGACGACATAAAGAAACAAGAATAAAAATATCAGCAACAGCAACACTAACATAAATCTAGTACTAATATTACCATTAATAAAAATAATAATACAATAATAATAGTAGTAACAATAATAATAATAATAGTATTAATAATAGTAATAATAATAATAATAATAATATTAATAACCTTTTACCGTGGTGTTTGAACCAATTATACATAATCAAGTCTGCCCTGACAGATCTGGTGTGAAGGGACTAAACCCTTCCTCCGTTCCGGTCCTTTGAAGAACTAACCAAGGTACCACTGTATTAGCAATTTTCCTGGTCAGAAGACCCTTTATTAAGCCCAATGATTTCTATTTCTTAAACTATTCTTATTTGGCCTAGTTATAGAGGTTGACCTCGACCATCTTCTTTCATTTTAGTTCACAGTATGTTCTCGATGTATTTCGCTACCTCTATCCAGTTGAATCCACTATCAGCATCTTGCCCACTATGTTTTCTGGATATTGGTCCGACATTGCTTTCAAGTGTTGTTCTCTCCGATTAGTACATTCTGAACACATAGAAGGTGTGTTCGGGGCTTTCGGGTGATCCCTCGCCACAATGAAAGCATTTTGGTTATCCATCTTCCCCATTTTATATAAATAGAACCGGAAGCAACCGTGGCCGGTGTAGTGAAGAAGTTTACCTCTCCGTGTGGCCTGTTAGTCCAACTGGATGGATTTTTGATTAGTGTGGCTGTTCATCTTCCGATGTGGCAAATCTTTACTGCCACTTGGGCATCATGGATCTTTTCGCTTGTTTTTTGTTAAACGATTCGCTCATATTGTTTCGCCGCTTTACAATGGTCTTCTTCTCTAGAGCCAGCAGGTCAGTAGGAATTATTCCTGCCTCCACTAAAGCCGCTGATTCAATAACATTTCGATAAGAACACGATACTCTTGGTGCTCCTTTACTCTGGATCGAGGCCTTCCGCCTTACATGCCTCTCGGTTCTGAGTGCGTCTCCAGATTTCCGCTCCGCACAGCATTATAGACTGCGCTACGGATGTCAGAATAGGCATAAATCTAGTAATAGGTTTTTCAATAATAACAGTATTATCAATAATAATAATAATAATAATAATATTAATAATAATAATAATAATAGTTGTAATAATAGTTGTAATAATAATAATAATAATATTAAAAATAGTAATAACAATATATTTTTTTTTTTTTTTTTTTTTTTTTTTTTTTTTTTTTTTTTTTAAACGACGAGAATGCTTTATGCACAGAGTGTGGGACTCCTCTCGATACTTCACTAGGCTCTACATCTGAAAGTTTACCCACTAAACTCGTCACCCTCCAGGCAGATTTCCACCCCGGAACCGCCGAAGCATTACTTCAGGGTGGTGCCTCTTATACTTCCTCCATTATATTACGGATCTAGCCATCCTTCTTCTTTTTTACATCGTAGAATACATTCGATGTATTTCGATGCCATATTCCAGTTGGCTTCCGATGCAAGCATCGTCCGCACAAAGCTCTCTGGGGAGAGACCCGTGGCATGTGTCATCAATCGACTCCTCTGGTCTACGAATCTGGCGCACTCAAAGAAGGTGTGCCTCGAGTCATCCAGTTTGTCGCTACATATCCGGCAGTTCTGGGACAGAACTTTTCCCATCTTAAACAGGTATGCCCTAAAGTACCCGTGGCCTGTCAGGAACTGTGTGATATAGAAGTTCACTTCCCCGTGCCTGCGTTCTGTCCATTCCTTTAAGCTTCTTATCAGAAGGAACGTCCACCTACCTGACCGTTCATGATTCCATCGTTGCTGCCACTGGTTCATGGTTTGTGCTCTGGCTCGCTTGACCGCCTCTATTTTGCCTATCTCTTTACTGTTATTATATACAAATTTTCTCTCTTGAGCCAATAGGTCGATTGGCACAACACCTGCCACAACCAGCACAGTTGCCGACGAAACAGTACGATAGGCGCTCGCTATTCTTAGCGCTCCCATTCGTTGAATCGTATCGAGTCTAGCACGGTACTTCTGTACCTTCAAAGTGTCGTCCCAGATTTCAGCACCGTAGAGCATGATGGATTGAACCGTAGACCATAGGAGTCGTCTCCTGCTTGCCCTTGGGCCACCGACGTTAACCATCAATCTTGCGAGTGACGAGGTCACAGCCGCAGCCTTATCACAGGTCATGCGAAGATGTTCCCCGTACGTCAGCTTGTTGTCCAGCTTGACTCCTAAGTACTTCACCTCTCTCTTAGTGAAGAGCGTCTCCTGTCTCACAACCATTGGTACCACCATCGGCATCCTCCTTCCAGATAATAAAACTATCTCAGTCTTGGAAACGGCCAGCTGTAGACCGTGTTCTGTCATCCATAGGTTAATCCTACGCATGACCTGATTAAGCCGTACCTGCGCCAACTCAGTGCTGCGAGCTGTAATGACAGCAGCAACATCATCGGCGTAGCCCACCAGATATGCATCCTCTGGCATTTTCAATCTCAGAAGGCCATCATATCCCACATTCCACAGGTCTGGTCCCAGTACCGATCCTTGGGCTGCTCCAGCTGTGATTTCCTTTGTCCACTGTCTTCCGTCAGCAGTCCAGATCAGCTGCCGATCCTTCAGGTAGTCTCTGATCACGGCCAACAGATACCTTGGAACAAAGAATTTCCGTTCCAGCGCCTCCATTATTTTCGACCATCGTACAGAGTTAAATACGTTCTTCACACCTAACGTTACCAGCATAACAATCGGTCTGGCACCATGACACACAAGATCTCCCAATTTCCTGGCCTCTATCACATGTTGGATCGCCGTTACTGTGGAATGCCCTTCCCTAAATCCATGCTGGTTCTTGGTAAGAGCTCCTGCCGCTTGTATTGCCTTTTGTAGCCTCGGTCTTATTAATTTTTCCATTACCTTTCCCAATGTGTCCAGCATGCACAACGGTCTGTAAGATGATGGACCGTCAGAGGAGCCCTTCCCTTTATTTATGAGCACAAGCCGCGCTACCTTTCATTGTGATGCGAATATGCCTGACTTCAGACAGGCATTAGTACTAACAATATTAACACTACTACTACTACGATTAATAATAATAATAATAATAATAACAGTGATAACGACAACAATAACAATATCAATAATAAGAAAAATTATTATTATTTTTATGAAGGAAACTTTTCAATGATCTCGTCTCCTAACCTGTCCCTGTTTAGCTACTATAACAAAAGAGTTTTGTTATTTTGCGCATGTTATTGAACGCTTTCTACATCCTCAGGTATAGACAACAAATTATTTTTATTTCAAAGATCGATGACGTGTGTTTAGCTAATATGTTCGATATTTCTAATTATATTTTGTAAAACAAAAACTGTAAAGTGTTTTAAAATTAAATTTCTTACCTTTTAAATAATTTTTTAAAGTTAGTAAGTTGCTCAAAGGCGTTTCCTTTGTTTCACGTATAAATAACCATTTCATAGTAATATTTACCTCTGAAAATAATAAAATTATTCTGTTAAATATCTAATTTAAAATTCGATAAAATCAAAAGAGTTACCAGTCTAAGACAAGATGCGCAGGTAACAGAGTTTTAGATGCATATATATCAGACGCGAAAAGTAATTTCATTTAGAAAGGAAAGAGCGGTGCAAATTAAATCCGACAACAATTTACGTTTGAGTTAAATTAAGACGCCTCTTTAGCTCTTCGCGCAGGCTTCTACGCAGTCTCAAATTAAACAAGTCAAGCAGTATTTTATTTATATTTGTGCGCTCTTTTATTGTAATTTATTGAGATGAAGCATTCAGTTAGAATAAAGGCTTAAATTAGCTTCGAAACAATCGTTCAAATTAGCTTTTGGGCTTTGGTCTGTATATAAAGGGAGAAAATGTAAGCATTGTTGCTCTCAATAAAATCAAGAATTTTAGGGATTTTGAAGAGGCTTCAGAACTTATTGATAAAGTTTTTATATATTTCGTTTTCGCTTTTCTTACTACGGAGAGTAGAGGGTTGTAAAATTTAGTAATTAAACAAAATAATAATAATTCAAAAAACGTATTTTGAAAATAGTACTCAGCCATCTATTGAAAACTAACCACATCTGTTTTAGGTAGACGTATGTTTACTGAAGCTAAATGTTGTTTTAATCAAACTGGTGTGTTCGAGCCTCGATCCATAATAAATACATTGTTTCATTCAAGCTAAAATGCCAAAGTAAGTAATGACACAAATGTTAGTTGTTAGATATTCTATTATATGAAGATATGTATAAAAATATTATGACTAAGTGACTTAAGACTTATGATGCAATTGAATGTTTTATAAGTGTAAGATTTATACACGTAGAAAAACATCAATTCCAGTGTAACCTTCTTTAAATAAACCAATACTGATAAGAATAAAGTAAATGATTTGTTTATGATTATTGTATCTACTGATATTCAATTGACTTATTTATTTTTCCGTTGTTTTTTTTTATATACAGTAGAGTCTCGTTAATTCGAGATTGGGATCGACACCCCCTCGGATTATACGGAAATACGTTTCTGCGTATTAGAAAAAATAGGAGTTTTAATGAGCCCTTATAATTAAGGTAATTGAAAATGTACTAAAGAAGTTTGTAGAGATTTATATGAACATTTCTTGGGAGCCCGATTCATTTCCTCAGCATACCGTGCTGATATTAACATATCTTAGAAACCCGACTTTTTTCCATTGCATACCGTATTGACATAAACGTTTCTTGGAATCTCGATTTATTCCTTTGCATACCGTATTGACATAAACATTTCTTGGGAGCCCGATTCATTTTCTTAGAATACCGTACTGATAGAAACATATCTTAGAAACCCGACTTATTTCCTTTGCATACCGTATTGACATAAACGTTTTTTGGGAGCCCGATTCATTATTTTTTTTTCCAATGATAAAATAGGCTCGAATAGATATAAGCTCGCATTTAACGGAAGCTCGAAATATCTGGAATCGGATTATCGAAACTCTATTGTATATAAATTCAGGAATTAGTGTTCCAATATACTATTTTCGAAATATAGGATACTATTTTTGAACCAGAGTTCGGCCCTATATTAACTTTGTATAGTTAATATAGATCTATATATAGTATATCTATATTAAGTGTATGGGTAGCTACCGATTCCTATATCAGTTTATCACTTACCTTGTAGCTGCAGTGTTGTGATTAACGCGAGAAGTGAAGAAGCATTAGGATTTCTATTTTGGTTTATAATCTTTGTGGCGAGTTACAAGAATACTACAGAAAATTTTAAATTGTGGGTACAACTAATATTTGGAGGGAATTATTCCATATTTTCACTGAAGAGGAATTTCAAAAATTAGACACATCAATACGGGATGCTATTTTCTATGTTTTAAAATATCTTTCTAAAGCGGTAAGACCGTCGGCAGAACACTGTTCATGAAGAAAACAATGTGGACAGTATTGGTTCTAGGCTCATGTAACTATGACGATATACTTTCTTTGTGAAGGGTTTGCCGCAGGGAAATCAGAGTTTGAAAGGAACTACTTGAATGAAGCGTACGTTTGATGCTTGTAACCTATCTAAGGAGAGTTATATGGCAATTAGGCGTCACATTCAGGAGTCGTTGCAATTAATTTATGTAGAGAGATGGTTTTAGATATAACATCACACTACACGTATTTATTCATAGGCCTACATATTATGCTCTTGATGTCTAACCCCCATTATTTGAAATATTTCACATAAAATATTTAAGTGTGTAAAATTTTCTGATTTCAGCATAGCATAACGTTTCTTGGAAGCCCAATTAATTTAAGTAGAGAAATGCTTTTACATAATATATAACATCACACTACACATATATATTCATAGGCCTACATATTATGCTCTTGATGTCCAACCCCTATATATTTAAAATATTTCACGTAAATAATTAAAATTTGTCTGATTTCTGCATAGCATACGTAATTCAAATGATAACTATGTAAAATCGCACTTCATTATACGACAATCGGGTTGTCAAATACAATATAGGTAAAACGGCAAAACCTTTTCGTGATAAAATATCATTTGAAACGGTCAAAATTAAAAAACTGTCAAAACTACAAATAGTGATGTTAATATATTTACACATAACTAGTGAATCATTGTTATAATCAATATAAGTCATATTAAAAGCTGTTTTAAAAAATACTTTAGATCTACGATAAATTGTTTTTGAATCATGGAATGTTTAATTTATACTTCCAAAGTTGAATTAAAACCTCATTTACGCTTTATCTACAAACGTCTACAAAACATATGCTTAATCCAACTAACTAAAGCTTGTATATTTGGTTTTTAAGAGGAAGTACAAAGGAACTTTATCCTAAAAGATCCCGCTAAGTGCGCATTCTACAGATAGTCGTCCAGGGAAAAGAACTATTTGTAGGATTACTTTGGGAGAAGCGGATTGGGGAGATGTTTACAGTAGGGATATCACGTACTAGAAGCTCTGGTTACTTTATCCGCGTGACGTCATGCATCTGTAAATAAAGGCAAACATGAAATGATGAATTTCTCACCGTGTTTTATGTTACGCAAAATTACTATTTTACGACCGAAAGGCTTTTGAACAACTGCATGAAAAGATCTGACATTTCAGCGCCTGACCTCTAAACAATAATGACGGATATAATTTATACAGGATAACAAACATGAATACAGTATTGATTATCCAGACTAACAATCTTTTCTTTTTTTTGAAAGTATTTTATTCTAAAGTTGACCTCGTTTAATAATAAATATTGGAAATAAATTTTCGTAAATTGTGTTTGAAAACATTAAAATTGAAAAACATTTGTCAGAAAGTATAGACATTGTTAATATAAAACTTATGAAAAAATTATGTCCCTTTAGTATAACATGACAAGATATATAACAAAATGAATAAAATTGAACATGGGATGTGACGTCACACTTATAACTAATTTGTACGCTTCAGTGCAGATTAAGAAATGTAACTACTTGGACAGCGATAGAAGATTTGTTTAGCGGCTTCTTGTACTTACTTTGAGAAGGAAGAGATAAAGGTATATTCATGTAATCTGTAAAATTTCTCTAGCATTCAGTGACAATATTCAGAAAAAAATAGAAATTAAATCTGGCATCTACAAAAGAATATGCAACTAGAAATCAGAATTGCTGGAAGAATTACGTCTCTTCAACATGGTTTTACAAAAATGCAGATTTGATGACGAAAAGGTGGATAGATATCGTCTGAAGTAAACAGTTGACTTGCTATTTAGTATTAATTTGGTAACTCAACAAGTAATATAAAAAACAATTATAAGTCAATTCCTACTTTGGTCAGCAAAGAAACATTTTATTTTAGCTACATTTTATTTGATAATTACAATTAATATAAATGTGTATTTGTAAATGAAAGAATCACAATATTAAGTGGAAAATTTGTATGCAATTATAATCTCTATACAGTATATGGTGTTGTACTCTTCTTTATGTTTGTTACTATTTATTCACTTACTTTTTTCCTTTGTATTTTATGAAGCTGATGGTGTTCTATAATTTTTTATTCTATCCATCTCTCGTTTAATTTCAAATACATCTTTCAATAACAGATCTCTAGCTATGCGAACGTTGACTTAGTGCCAAAGTGCTGTAAATCAAACATGTATCCATTCAGTTCTAATCCAACTAAGAGATGAAGCTTTTAAAATTTAATTAATTAATAAATATTTTAGAAATCATCATAAGAAACCATCAATAAATTTTTTAACATCAATTGTCATCCACTACACATTGAAAAAATATATTCTAATCAATTGATTGGATGAATGAAATAGTATTTTACAAATAATGGAAAACTTGTACAAGTTAAATATATTTATATATATATATATATGAAACGGTTAGCTAATAGCAGGAATAGGAAAAGCTGATTGGGTTTAAGGTAAGAAATCTTTTCTAGGATTTTTTATAAGAAGACGATGAAAAAACATCAAACGAAAGAAATGATTGTTAGCCAGGTCGGTCAAGTTTGTTCAAACTAGTATTAGGCTTTTTGAAGTCCAGTAATAAATATATAAATTATTTAACATTTTTGATGTTTAGAGGAAAATAATAAAAATTTACCACCGGAAACCTCAACATTTTTATTATCACAAAAACCCATACAATAAACTACCACTATTAGTTTAGAATAGAATCGTTCGATGAAATGGAATTGTTAGTTATGAATAATAGTGTAAAACCAATTAAGTTTTAGTAACTATATGTTAAAAACAACTTCATTTACACAACCCCTTTAATGCACTTATGCTACTCGAATAATATAAGTGTTCTTATATCAAGAAGCCCCCTCAGATATATAATTTACCTTTTTTCTTGTACCTTAGTCTTTAAATAGGAAATTATAACGCAATTCAAGGTTTGCATTAAGTACTCGCCGTACTCGCAAGACATGAACTTTTTTAAAATTATTAATGAATAAATATTTTAGAAATCATCATTAGAAACCATCAATAAATTTTTCAACATCAATTGCATCGACTACACGTTGAAAAAATATATTTCAATCAATTGATTGGATGAATAAAATAGTACTTTATAAATAATGGAAAACTTGTACAAGGTACATATATATATATATGAGAAAAGTTTGAGCTAATAGGAGGAATAAGAAAAGCTGATTGGGTTTAAGGTAGAAAATCCTTTCTAGGATTCTTTATAAGAAGACGATAAAAAATCATCAAACGAGAGAAATCGTTGTTAGCCAAGTCTGTCAAGTTTGTTCAAACTAGTATTAGGCTTTTTTAAGTCCAGTAATAAATATATAAATAATTAACGTTTTTGATGTTTATAGAAAAATAATAAAATTGACCCCCTAGGAACCTCAAAATGTTCAATATCACAAAAAAACCCGTAAAATAAACAAAGTTTTGCCTGATAAAATAAATAAACTACCACTATTAGTTTAGAATAGAATAGTTCGATGAAATGGAATTGTTAATTATGAATAATAGAGTAAAACCAATTAAGTTTTAGTAACTATATGTTAAAAATAACTTTATTCACATATAACCTTTAATGCACTTCGCTGCTCCTATAATATAAGTGTTCCTATATCAAGAAACCCGTCCTTAGATAAGTAATTTACCTTTCTTCCTGTACCTAAGTCTTTAAATAGGAAATTATAACACAATTCAAGGTTTGCATTAAGTACTCGCCATAAACCGTCATCAAGAGAAAGGAACTATTTGCAAAATTGCTTTGGGAGTAGCAGGGGAGGGGTGAGGGGGGTTTGTAAGGGGGTTATCACGTACTAGAGGCACTGGGGGCTAGAATACCAATGCGACTTCTCGCGTATCTACGACTGTATAAGGAAATAAACTAAATAAGTTTAAAAATGAAGTTATTTTTGTGTTTTACTGTACGAATGCCCACAAAGTGACGATCTCAATCAGATAAAGTGACAAATTCAATCTGAAAATTGACAAACTTAATCACTTGTTACAAACTCACTCAAAGTTTTACACCATTGCTTTTACCGGATTTACTAACCTTGCTACGTTGCTCAGAATTGTTGTGGCTAGTGAAGTTTTGTTTAGCGATCTCAACTACTACATCCATTCCTAATATAATACGCATATATTTAACTTTGTATAGCCCAAACCTTGTAACCTTGTTTTACTTTTACTTCTGCATCCGATATCGACCTGAAGTCATATAACTTTGATGACGATACATGGTTCAACGATAAAAATTTGAAGTATCCAATAAACTCATGTTATTCTTACCCTATTCATCTCTAAGGTATGGGACACTACCTCACGTATGATTTGTCTAGCGTTTTGCAAGATTGTAGGCCTATATGATTGAATTTTTAAATTTCATATACCTTGTCGTATAACAATCTTGGTAAAATAAATAGTGCGATCGTGTCCACAGCTTTGTCTAGACAAAGATTCTAGAAAGATGAATGCGTTAATTAAAACAAAACGAGTTAAAATATTTAATTGAGTTTATTTTTAAACAAGATTATTTAATTTTAAATAATAATCTAGGTAATGTGTATTTGAATTTAATAATGATTGTAGACAATAACACATATTTTTCGTTTCCAAAACTACTATCAATAGAATTTATTTAGAAATAAAATTGATTACAAGGTTTCATTAAAGTTTAATTTAATAAAACATAGATAAATATAAAATTTATAAAAACCCATTTTTATTTTAAAGCGGTCTGAAAATAAATATAATATTTGGTTCATGATGTCCAAGAGCATCACTATTTCTTATAATTAAAAAACCAAGCGTGGAGCTTCATCAAATATTTTACGAAAAACACTTGAACATATATTAGTATACACATATGTATAGATGTACACAAACAAAACAAAAAGAAACGCCTTTACACAACTGAAAAATACGAAATATACAAATATTTCAAACTACATTTAACACACAAAATAAAACACGAAAATATATTATAACTCACATACACGGTTCGACATTATAACCCCAAAATACTCTTTAAAAATACACCCTATCCTACCCCACCCATCGTAACCTAAAAGAACCAAGAATTCAGTTACGGTCAGACTTGACAAAGGGACACATCTCCCGAAACGGTCGTCCTTAATAGTAAAAAAAGTAAGTGTCACTAGACGCAAGTGTAACATACTAAAATATTAGTATGTAAGAGTATTAGTCAATAACTGATGAAGGCGATATCGTCGTTGAAACTAGTCCGTATGTAATATCTGTATTGATAGAGTAGTGTGTAATAGGATTTTGAGAACTCTCTTAATATTTACCGCAGGGAATTGGTCTCTCTAGCTAAACTCTAATTTTTTTTTATTAACACTAATCTTATTAGACTAACCATTATCTTTCCCTGCATTAAGTTAATCTAAATACCGATATAACGTAAGTCCCCATTGACTCATTAGTTCTTGTCTGACCATTGTCAATGCATATTATATTAGAACTAGCACAGTACAACACAACACTACACTAACTCAAATTGTTTGGTTCTCTTCAATCTTCTAAACATGGACTGGTTATCGAGAAGTTGAAGAGTCACTGTACTTGGATGAAGGTGAAGTCTCTTTTCATATTTTTTGGCCATCTTCTTTATTTCTTCGGGTATCGTCGGAATATTTAGATCTCGGTGACTATTTTTACATATTTAGGGGCATTAAACATATTTCGCAGCATTTTATTTTGGAAAATCTGTAGAATTTCTACATTAGAATCTTTTGCACATCACCACAGTAAATTAATACTAATATAAGTTTAAAGTGCTTTTAGGGGGAACTAGTCGCTAAAGTAAAGATGTAATCAATGTGAGATACTTTACTATTAATATTGCAATGTTTTAAGATCATAAACATTTATGAGAGGATTGTACTCATAACTTGTAGATATAAAACATAATTTGGATTCCCTAGACTGTAATTTTTCTCATCCAAAATTAAAATCTACCAGAGTAGTAGTTAACGCCTTTATACATAATTTAAACATTTTCCCAATCAAATTGACGTGTGTTAATATTCATAACATTATTGCAGTAAATTGACAAAAAATCATGTTTTCTATGGAGCTTACAAAAAACGTTCACATACTAGATGCCATAAACATAAAAGCAACTTAAACAGTACAATATTTTGTCTAAACACATTATCGATAATAAAATCAACTTAATTGGTATAATTTATACATGTAGCATAAGAACGTTAAACACAGAACAAGAAGAAACAACCTAAACGTATGTGTTGGGTATGACTACATTGTATGTTTGAGCAATAATTTTCTGTTATTAATTCATGCATGGACTGTATGTGTGAGTTAATGCACCCAAAAAATTGTATCATCAAAGTAACATCAGTGTTTTTCAAATTAAATTATCTGATTTGTGGGTTTTGAGTCTTGATGTAATCTTATAAACTTTGTAACTTTTTTAATTGGTTACAAATAAACATAGATGCAATGAAATTTCTCATGGCTATCAAACACTACATAAAGATCTGAAATTGGTAACGTCAGAAAGAAAGATTTTTTTTCATTTAGAAAGAACGTTGCATGTATAAATAAATAGTTGTACCCGACTCGAAAGTCAACCACTTTTATTTAACAATAATCTCTACGAGTGTAAACATGATTAATAATTTAATAAAGTTTTCAAATAAGAATATAGTATATTTGTTCGTAACAAACTTTATGTAGAAACTATTTTGAACTAATCAGCATCCGTCTATGTAGAGAGTTAAACATTATTATACGATATTAAAAATACCAAGGTTGGGCTTTTAATTATTTAAAACAAGAAAACTTTATTCAATGTGATAATTTTTAATTTTATAAGGAAAGTATGTAGAACTATATTCATTATTGAAATACCCTGCGCCGTAGGTATTTTAGGATTTATTTACTGGGAATTTAATCAAGCGAGTTTATACGATATAAAGAACAAACTATTTAACGGATGTTTACGGACGTCGGAACAATAAATTCCTGCCTTGATATTGTCAATTACCTCAATCTCTTTTTAAATTAAATTTGTACTTTTATTTTATTTTCTGGACCGTAAGATGAAAAAATACTCAATTTGCGCTTTGTGATCAATCTCTAGTGCTTTTTTGTGCGAATATTTCTTGCGATAAACTAATTTTGAACCCTCTTAATTTCGTTACAAGTTTCAAAGCTCATGAGCGATTTAGGTGTGGCTGCTTTAGAGGAACAAATGCATTTTACGATGCGCCTGCAGTAAAACTACACTGATGTATACCATCAGATATAATGGATACGTTATTGTTCTTTTGCTGGCTTATTAGTAAAACAATAAAAACAGTTATCACCTGTCTTCGTTAGTGATGCCATCTCTGCGGTTGTCGTGTTTCGGAAATATTTCTTACTCAAATGTCTAGGGAGCATGAAAGGTAAATACAATTGTCCTCACCTTAGGACTCTATAGAACCAAACAAACACTTACAGCAACTATTATACTCATCTTTTCTGTTAATTTGCTGGCATTAACCAAAGGGTCACAATTAGGTTTATTCAATACTAGATATTCAGAAGCCATTCAGTCTCAGACATTGTGCTTCCGATTTTTGATTAGATTTTAATTATTTTAAGTTATGCTATTTTTGATATTCATAAGTCCTTATTAACAACTTTAGTAAGTTTTGATAATTTTGTATTTAATGGAAATTTGAGAAAGCCATTATCATGTAAGGCTTTTGCTTCTTTCGAATATATATATATATATATATATATATATATATATATATATATATATATATATATATATATATTTTAAGATCAAATAATATACACAAATACAAGAATATTTAATTTATTGAATAATAAACTCAAAGCTTTTCGTTGGTTTACATTACCAACATCCTCAGGAGTTACAATACTAAGAATATATATATATATATATACACACACAAACGCGCGCGCGCGCGCGCGCGCACACACACACACACACACACACACACACACACACACACACACACACACACACACACACACACACACACACACACACACACACACACACATATATATATATATATATATATATATATATATATATATATATATATATATATATATATATATATATATATATATATATATACCTAAATAACAGAGTTATGATTTCGTATATTATATTCAGAGTAATTGATCAATACTGTATATCGACATATACGTTATTAATGCAATGTTACAATGAAATTCAAAATTACTTTATTTTTTACAACAAAGAGTACTTTACTGTATGAAGTTGGAATATCTTACGTGCATCTAGACTGGAGTGGGATGCGATGTATATCTAATCTACCTGTTTCTTTTCATTTTAATAAATTAAATGAAAACACAACTCTCTTATTTACAGCAACAATACCTTAAGTTTTTAGCCTTCAGTTGTACTGTTGCCTTCAGTGTATTTAATTAGGAGTAAACGCAATACCGTAAATAGGTCACGCCAAGAGGCATAATAGAGTTAAGATACAAATAAGTTTTCCCTCAACGCCACGGTGTAGCTCGTAGAGACATAAATCCGAGAGATGGGTTTTTGAATTAACAGCTGCTGTAGAAACACCACTTGCACGGTCATGAACGTACTTGCCAGCACGAATCTGAACCGGGAGTTGACAGGAGTTAGGATGAATTATGATTTCAATTTCCAAGAATTTATCGCCTGCTGGCATTAAGGCATTTTCGTTTAAATGAAACAGAAAACATCTTGATTTATCAAAACTCTGATGAATATACAAACACAATATATACTAGAACAATAAATTGCTGAAACGTCAGCACGTACTTTAATTATTGACGAGTTTTTACGACACCATGGATCATTTTGTTTATTACGAAATATAGTTAAAAATTTGTCAGACATTTCCCTTTTTTATTCATAGTAATAATTCATTTCCATTAAAAACACTTAGCACCGAGGATAACTGATCCAGTAATAACAGAGGTTTCTCCAGTCAAGATTTGTGTATTTCTATCAAACATTATGCAGCGTTCTTATAAACGCAAATCCTTGTCTGAGCCCTTTAACATTAAGTATTTTGAATTAAATTTCATGACCGACGTTTTATGTAATTATTCGATGCTGTTGTGTTCATTTCGTAACTAGGCACGTTTACATAAAGAAGTTTTTATCTCGCGAAACCCTCGAAAGAGAAAGTTCTATGTAAATGTTTTACAATAAATCAACTATAACATAATCTTACTCAGTGGTGAAAATGACAACAGGCGAACAAACAAAATTAACTAATAAAAATATGTACATTAGTAAGTCAGCCTTAACTAAGGGGGATTAAAAAAGTAGATGTTGTGGATTTTCTTGTTCATAACGATTGACGAACGTTTACACTTAACGAATTAACGGGTTAAAAAAAAAATTGTGAACAACGCCTGGGACTTAATGTTTGTAATCTCACTAAGCGGTTTTCGTCAATTTCTGAATCAATGATGTAGATAGATTCACAAAATTATACTTAAACTGTAAGTACAAACGTGTATATATATATATATATATATATATATATATATATATATATATATAATATCAAATGTGTTTTGAATATTTTTAAGATTAAATAATATACACTCATACAGGAATATTTAATTTATTGAATAATAAACTCAAAGCTTTGAGTTTATTATTCAATATATTAAATATTCCTGTATTAGTGTATATTATTTAATCTTAATATATATATATATATCATCTGTGCTCTAATGATGTTTTTTTCCATTTCTACCCGTAAATGTTAAGCGTATAATTCAGCCGATAGATCAGGGTATTTTGAAATGTACGAATTTAATACCACACGTTACCTTTTACAATTTCTCTTGAAAGCGACTGAAAGAAAGGAAGCATTGTCGGGTTTATAAGAAAAAATACAGTTAAGGAAGTTGTGTACTGGATAGGCGGATCGTGCAACGAAATAAAACAATAAACTTTAAGTAAGTCACGAAAAAATGTTCTGAATCATAATACAACTTTCTACTGTGTCGTTGATCCACCAAAAGTAACAGATTTTACATTTCTTATCAAGAAACCTCCAGGGTTTGAAAATAACGATGATACGGAGGTACGTCAATGGATAAGTAAGGACGAACGTAAGTAAGTAACAATAACACACTTTACGACTATTGAAATGTTACAAGAAACTACTGAAGGCAGTGAGGACGAGAATGGAGATAAAGATTCGACCTAGACAGAACAAGAAGGGAAAGTAAGTCACGCTGAAAGAGCGACCTTCTTGGAAACTACACTACACTATATTGAACGCCAACAGATGTGCTTCTCCTAAAACGTCTATTAGACATCACAGCACTAAAACTATCTGATAAGCAGACGCAGAAGTCACCAAAAAAATATGTAGTAACCGTGACTAACAATGTATTCCAAAGCAACATTAGTTTATGTGCACTCTGATCAATACAGTTCTATAAACTTATTTGATGCATTTTTTAATTACTCTATTAGGCCTCATTAGGAACCCTATTTTTTCTAATGTACTGGAGCGTATTTCTGTAATTTCCAAGTTTCGTTAATATAGAGGGCTTCTCAGTTCCATCTATATCGAATTATCGAGACCTCACTGTATATTAGTTATTTGGAATAATTCATCTAGGAATAAGATTGCATCTTAGTATAACGAAGCTATCACAAAGCTGACCTAATTTCTCCGACCTGATAAACGCTAATCAATAGCCTCATCTTAGATGATATCAGCTTTGATATTAACGTCTAGTATTGTGTTTGTATGAATAAAGTCGTTAAATTCTCTAGAAAAGGAATAAAGTAGTTCAAGTAATTAATAT